>CM055209.1:1841231-1891318 GCA_029224185.1 Karalla daura | reverse complement strand
TCTTCAAGGGTCACGTAAAGGTCGTGTTTGATGTGTTTCTGCAGCCATGTAATCAGAGTGAGATCCACCACAACGGTTTGATTAAAAAAGGACAGAGTAGACGACAGATAGAGCGATGGAGAGGTATGAGTATTTTCTGGTCTGGTAACTGGGGCAGATAAGATAAGGAGGGGTTTAGGATGAGGATAAGATCAGTTCAGATTAAGTATCCAGAGGAGAAGAAAAAACAAGCGTCCCACCACCTTCGACCTGAAACAGACACTAAACCCTGCAGCTTCGCTGAGCTGTCGATCCAGGACTCGTCACGCTACGTCTCACGGTTCTGAACTTTCCTCCGCTCTTTCTTCTTTTTCTTTCCACGTGGGCTCTGCCTCGAACCTCAGCCTGGGCTATTTGTGCGCGACCCAGTCGGGCTTGGGCTCCCGGGGCGGCTAAATTAAGCCGCTGAAATGTGGAGCAGAAAAAGCTCGTCAGAACGCAAAATAACAAGCAGAGTGGACAGATCACAGGCTCGCTGATCGCAGACGCTGTCTCCACGAGGCTGTGATTGAAGGGAGTGGCTGAGGAAGTCAGCGGGAGGTTGTGTGTGTGTGTGTGTGTGTGTGTGGTGTGTGTGTGTGTGTGTGTGTGTGTGTGCACCAGGTCGCACACAAAGGCAGTGTGTGTAGCAGCTTGACTAGGCTTGTTTTTTCCCTTTCATTCCCACTCCTCCATATAATTGCATGTTTGTTTTCTTTTAAATGACAATAATGTATTCATGAATTCAGGAAAGCTTGGGGAGGGCTGAGCAAAACGCCTGCCAACCCAGCTTTTAATCACAGCAGAAAAAAACAGGGTGCTGACATCACCTTTTTACACACACACACACACGCACACACACACACACACACACACACACACACGCACACACATCCCTCCTCTCCTAGCTACAGTTGTGCGACAGGGACGAGTCGTGTTTTCTACGTCTGCTCAGTTTGTTCTCGTCCAAACGATGCAGAACAAAGAGCCGAGCAGGAACGGTGGAACAGTGGAAGATCGGTTCGAATCCCAGTCAGTCTCAACCGGAGTCAAACAGCGGTTTCATATGCGTGTTCTCAGGATGTGTTTTGAGGGGGATTTTTACATTTAATTACTGTTGAATGGAGTTGATGCATAGAGAAAAAACTAACCTGAATAGTCCACAGGTTGTGAAATGTGTCCAAAGGTAACTACAAAACTGCATTTTCAACACGTTCTACCTCAGCTATCTGAATAATAGTTCCCAATTTTATCCAATTTGTCTTCTTATTCCTGTCCAGATTCAGATTGTTTTTTTCGTGTCGTTTTCTCGAGACGAGAACAACAACATTGAGATGTCATTGTCTCATTTTGTTTTTTGTGTAGAAATACTGGAATTCTTGATTCTAAGAATCATTTTCCTGGCGCTTTCTAAACCCTCCGCTGGACACTTTCCTTCTATTAATATTTCAGCTTTCTGCGTTTTTACGTCACGTTGCGCCTTTTGCATAATTTCCTCAGACGTTTGCTATTTTTCGCTCTGGTGATGGGATTGGATTTCATGCCGGGAACGTTGCTTCCGGGGTCGTGTCGGTTTTCCTCTCGGCGTGTGCCGGAGCCACCTGGATGTTCGGCTGCTCCGTGTCCAATCCGACCCGGAATAGTCACACCTCGGCATCCTCTGCTCTTCACCACCTGAGGGTCTGTCCTTCCTCCGCCTCCGCATCCTGTTGTCAGGCTGCGGATTCCTCAGCGTGGGAGACGAGCCGGGGCCCGGGACGCCCGGAACGCCCGGAACGCCCGGAACGCCCGGAACGCCCGGAACGCCCGGAACGCCCGGAACGCCCGGAACGCCCGGAACGCCACACGTGGCTGAAATGCGGAGGCTGTTGAGTCAGACGAGGCGACTGGAGCTTTGTCTGTGTGATCCTCGTCCTCCTCAGATTATCGGGTCCGACTCTCAGATGTGTCCCCAGCTTTGGAATGTGATTAATGTCACATTTTCGTCTCCGCGGATTTGCGAGCGGGATTTGAGCGCAGAATCAAAGGCGCGAGCGGGAATACGGGCGGTCGGAGCCCTGGCTGGCTAAGAGCTGTGCATAATGTCCAGATTAGTGATGATTTGCGTGATGACAACTCTTCTTCTCGGGGTCGTCTCGGGACGAGGGAACGCTCCGATGGCGCTCCAGCCTCAGGAGCAACAGAGGAGAAACAAATAAAACACAGTTTTCCACTTTTGCTGAAATGTGAAACTCCTAATATGAACCAGTCCTTTAACTCCGGAGCTGATTTACATGCACGAACTGTCCTCAGATTTGGAGGTAAAGCCATTAAAAGTTTCTCTGTTTTTTTAAAACAAAAAGCTTTACGTCAGGGCCGGGTCTTGTCTGATCTTACTGGCTCTGATGCTTCAGAAATGGAGGAACTGAAGGTTTTTTGTTTTTTACAAAACTGCTTCACTCCATATGTTTCAACACACTCTGAAGCTTCTGTTTCTGATGGAGAAAAGTCTGAACACTCAAAACATGAATAAACTCCAGAACTGACCATAATAAACAGTCTGTTTGGAGGTAAAACCCACTTTAACTAAGATGATTGATGTAAACGTGCTCACTTCCTGAAATGAATCATGTTGTTTTTTGCTGTTTTGGTGTCAAAATAAAACGTCATCTTATGGAGGCTTCAACAAAACAACAGGCCAACACGCTTTATCTCAGCCTTGGATAAACAATTAACTTAATTATGACCCTCAGAGAAACGGTCTGAGGTCACATGACGGAGGAGGGATGGTCGGACTCCATGTTTGGAGTTTAAGGATATTAGAAAACAGATACGGTTCTTCTCTCGCTCTCTCTTTCTCTCTCTCTCTCTCTCTTCTCTCTCTCTCTCTTTCTCTCTCTCTCTGTCTCTCTCTCTCTCGGGTTTGGATGAAATCCATGTTCACACCAAAGCTTTATTCTGACCATTTATTGGTTGAGAGGCGAGAGTATCTGTCAGGTCCACCTCTCCAGCTCTCCACCTCTCCATCTCTCCACCTCTCCACCACCTGTACAGTAGATCACATGATCGTGTGGTAGATCAGCAGATCTGGTGCTATAGGAGGAGCTGTGAAATATTGATGGGCAGACGAGCAGATGAAAGAGAGCGGCGGCTGCGGTTATATTTAGCCGCTCCGTCTCTGCGGGGTCTTGAGGCGGGTGTATTTTGGTCTGACTGGAGCTTTTGTTTTATTTTGAGTGATGCTGCGATCAGCCCTCGCACGCTGCTCACTTTCATCTCCGTGTTGCAGTCTGTGTTTCAGGAGTCCAGGCATGTTTTTGGGCTCCGCTCTGACAGGTTGTGACAGCGGCTCAGGAATATTTTAATCTAACGAAACAGGACCGTGGTGGTGGTGGGAGGGGGGGGGGCAGGATGATTTTGACACCTTCCAGGTTGTTAGGATAAAAACGTTATTTTTACCCTCGTCTCACCAAAGACGTGTGCGCGGGATGCTTTTGTAGTCTTACAACCTGTCGTCTCTGATCGTGACAGATTAGCTCAAACTATGATTCTAGAACAAACATGTCTTCAGCTGCTTCTATGTTTAGCCACTCTACACTTCTATCCAAAAGGTTCAAGCTACGTTGTTTTAGTAAAATGCAGTAAATGCAGTTTTCCTGCAGATAGATAAAGTGGATATGGAATGTCATGGATTATTGTGTCAGTATAATTTTACAAATATACACTAAAATGTGACATTGCTGTAATTGCTGCCTTAACGTGTATACTATGGATACACGATGGCTGTTCATTCCCACTGACACAGATGACTGAGAACTTTCTGAAAACTGAAAACGACAACCTTCAACCTTTGACCTCCATTACAACGTAAAATTTCCCATTTTCACCCAGTTTAACTTCCTGTTCCAAGTCTGTGTCCAGTGACGACACATTTCCTGGAAAGTCGTGTTTTAAACAGAAGAAATATTAATCGTGTCCTCTGTACGTCATCTTTGGTCGCATAGTTTTTGTCTTTTAGGGACAAACGGAGCGTAAACGCGGCCCAGCTGCAGTCACCTCTGACCCCTCAGCATCACACGCCCTGCTCCTCCTCCGGTCTCTCAGAGTCCCTTACAACAGCCTCATAGACGGTTTTTACGGATTTATATGTAACAATTAGAAAAGAAAAAGCGACAATTACGTAAAAAAGATTAAACAAAAAACCCAAGACATGAAATGGAAAAGAAGAAGAAAACAAAAAAAATGCATTTTTTCACCCTCATTCATGTAACAGTCCATTGTCTGTTCCTCCTTGGATGAGACGGTCATGATGTGTCAAAGTGACCTCCAGGTTTACGACACGTTTTCCTCCACCTGGCGTCTTCTTTCCCTCTGAGAGCGTGAACGGAGGGATGCGCGGGTCTGCACCTCCGCCCCCCCCCCCCCCCCCCCCCCCCCTCCCCCCTCCTCCCAAAGCCGACTCCTCCGACTCCAAGTGACAATGAATTATTCAAATTAGAACGCCTGGAAATTTTCGATAGCTATTTTTAGCTCCGGCATCTGGTTGGTTGCCAAAAGCTATGGATTTAGACGGGTTCCCCGAGTGAGCGGGCTGTCATGTCACAGCGCCGTAGAACGAGGACGGAGGGGGGAAGAGGAAGGGGTGTGTGTGTGTGTGTGTGTGTGTGTGTGTGTGTGTGTGTGTGTGTGTGTGTGTGTGTGGGAGAGCAGCAGAATCCTCTCGTCACGCTCCTCTGTTTTCGCTCCCTCTGTCTTCAGGACTCGGGCGTCGCCCCAGTCAGCTGTTGATCTCAAATCTCAACAGTTTCAGTGAAAACCCAAAATGAGAGAGAGAGAGAGAGAGAGAGAGAGAGAGAGAGAGAGAGAGAGAGAGAGAGGGAGACAAACATCACGCTCTGGTTAGACGACACAGAGCTGCAGTGGTTTAACGGGGCCAGGACACCTTCGAGGTTTTTATTCTGTCAAACAGCCTCGTCTCACATATGACGTGTGCTCAGGATCCTTTTGTGATTCATGTGATTCATCTGTGATTTCGGATTAGATTATTAGCCCTGAATGTTTTTGCTCAGATTGATCAGATTAGTAAACACAGATGAGTGTAAGATCACAGGTCTGTTTCAGACCTCACTGCTCACTGGAGTGGTGAACAGGACTAAAACTGGAACGGTTTTCTTCAGTCAGTAACAAACAGTTTACAGAATGAAAACTCAGAGCTAGCTAGCGTTAGCATGAGTATTAGTATTAATGTTATCGTTAGCCTACTGTTAGCCTGACCTCCAGCCTAAACATTAGCATGAGAATGAGATGTGAATTAGCATTAGCATTAGCCTTTAATTACTGAGTAATTAAAGTCAGTTTTTAGCATCAAACGTTACAATTTAATCTTTAAAACTGTCCACAGCGTTCTTTAGCATTCTCATACAGACCTACCTGTCATTTTTATTTATTTCAGATTAGATTATTATACCCCAGTTACAGTATGTTGCTCAGACTTGAGCAAAATAAAACCTCTTTACATTCTGTATTAGACTAAACATTCAGGCAACATCTCGCTACAGAGCGTTGGAAGATTCATAGAAGGGAGCAGGGAGACGAGAGACAAAGAGAGAGGAGAGAGAGAGAAAAAAAAGGGGGAAACCCTTTTTCCCTGCCAGCGAGAGGCTTGTTCATCTCCCCTCCTCCTCCCCCTCCTCCCCCTCCTCCTCCTCCCCCTCCTCCTCCTCATTTTTCTTCCCCTATTTTGCGATTCACCATCTTCGGCTGTCAGACAAATGAGGAAGGGAAATGGTGCCGTTACCATGGCGGCAGCAGTGGAAGTGAAGCTTCTCTGTGTTCGTACGACTCCAACACGCTTTTGTTTGGGGACTTCTTCGCTCTAATGTAGGGCAATTCATTACTCGCCTCCTCCTCCTCCTCCTCCTCCTCCTCCTCCTCCTCCTCCTCTCTCTCTGATATTTTTCCCGAGACTCATCACTGTCCTCCCAGACGCTGGATGCTTTATTTTTATCCCACTTTTTTTTTATCTAATAAAAGGAAGTATGGCCCAGCCTCCCTCCATAGAATGAAGCCCTGAGATGAAAATCAATTACTTGGCTCGAGTTTTAATTACTTTCCCTCAATGAGCCATTCAAGATAACGGCGCCCAGGAATGTTTGGTTCAACCGGCGTTAATTTTAGAAACGAGGAGCTGCCTCCACGTGACGACAACAGACGGCAGACGGGAGGTCTGTTTCCCAGCATGCACTGGGGCGCATCCTGATGTGACAGCAGGATGTCATCTGTACCAGTCGACAAATCGATTTTGGGAACATTAAGAACCCGTACACAGAATTTAATCATGACTCTTAATCATGAGGTATTAGACTTTGTCTGTGGAAAGTCTTATCTATATATATATAGATCTATGTATTTATGTATATGGTTTTATTGATGCCCAGGGTTGCCATCATGACTGTTTTCTTTACGTTTCCTCCGCTGAAGTAAACAGAGACGCTGAAGGACTGGAATCACTGGGATCACTGGGATCACTGGTGGAGAAAATGATATTTTACCGTGTGAGTGGTTAATGATTCCTGGTGTCTGACAGACTGTGTGTGTGTGTGTGTGTGTGTGTGAGTGTGTGTGTGTGTGTGTGCGTGTGTGTGTGTGTCTGTACTGTAGCAGATGCCTCAGGGGAATTAAGCTATTTATAAGAACATGTGTGTGTTTGTGTGTGTGTGTGTGTGTGTGTGTGTGTGTGTGTGTGTGTGTGTGTGTGTGTGTGTGGCTTTGTCACCAGTGCTCAGAAGCGTGCAGGTGACACAGACAACAGGCGGGGCTGTGTGTGTGTGTGTGTGTGTGTGTGTGAGACCACACATTTCTCCATCTTTATGTGTGTGTTCAGTTTTTACTGTGATCTGCTTTTTCCTGGTTACCAGAACCAGGCTGACTTGTCTATGTGATTCTAGTCTGTTATTTATGATGCTTCACGTTACCTCCAATCGACCTGTTGCAATCCTGGGATCCAACTTGCTGTCTTCTGTCTTCTGTATCTTTGCTTTAGATTCCTAGATGTTTAGATGACATATATGTAGCAATAGTAACTTCATCCCAAACACTCAGGTCTGCACTTTGTAAATATTCTGTGTGTACCTTGTTAAAATAAGCGGGACCATTATGTCAAATATGGCAAAAAATGGCAAAAAATACAAGAATGCATCTGAACCATGTTGACGACTGTGTCTTCAATGGCTTTTAAATAAATAAATAAATAAATAAAGCCGGGCTAAAGTTAACAAAGCCCTAAACCCCTCTCACCTGGTGGGATCGACGTGCTGCCAGAACAGCTCCACAGTCAGCTCTGGAATCCATTTGACTCTTTGTTTACTCGCTGTGCTCGGCCGGTTGCTAGGCAACAGGAGGAGAGAGGAGACAGGGAGGGGGGAGGGGGGGAGGGGGGAGGGGGGGGTGCTCCTGTCATTAGCTGTGATCAGTGTCGCTCCATGGTGTGTTGTCAGCAGCGTGGTGATGGGTGGAGGGACGTCTGTGGTGGTGGAGGTTGTTGTTGTTGTTGTTGTCGTTGTCGTTGTTGTTGTTCTGAGGAGACACAACACTGCTGAGTGACAGACACAGCTACAGCTACAGACAGATGGGTGGGGGGGGGGCCTGACACAAACAGAGGGATGGAGGAGAACGACCTTCCATTTCTGAGCGTGTATCTGTATTTACAGAGATGTTGAATAGAACAGAGTAGAATAGAACAGAATAGAATAGAATAGAATAGAATCTATCCGTCCATCCATCCATCCATCCATCCATCCATCAACCTGAGTGGAACTACAATGATGTTTTTTTAATCAAAATTACATTCATTAACGAGGATTAATATGTTGTTTTTTTAAAGTGAACCAGAATAAGAATCTGATGGTGCCCCCCCCCCCCCCAAACACACACACGTATCTTCCGTCACGCTGATGGGTTCATACATGTGGATGTGCAGTGAAACACGCCTGCACAGAGTGGCAGGAGCCTCAAACCCAGGCTGCAGTTAAACCCGGCCAATCAAGCAGAACCAGCAGGCAAATCTCATACAGGCTCAAACCCCGAACCCCACAGGGTTAATTATGTCAGAGCGAGTGTGTGTGTGTGTGTGTGTGTGTGTGTGTGTGTGTGTGTGTGTGTGTGTGTGTGAGAGATGCTCTTGGCCTATGCAGCACCTCTGGGGTCCCCTCAGCTCAGTGATGTCATGGCGGATTACGTAGAGGCTGGAGCGAGGTGCTCAGCCTCCACTCGAGGTGTCAAACAGATGGTGACGGTCCCAAGGAGGTGGGAGCATCGAGCGCTCTGATTGGCCGAGCCCGCGGGGTGGTTTCTGCTGCGTGGAGGGGGGGGCTTGGGTGGAAGGATGCCAGGGTTTTTGCCCATCCAGCCAACGTGTTGCCGTGCCAACAGATGAAGGGGGATGCATGGAAAAAATGTGTGACCCCCCCACGAGGGTCGGCCTGTTTTTAGCTCAGCGAGCGACCAGGATCCACCAGAGAACAATATCTGAGAGACGGAGAGACGGGCTTAGTTCAGTCTGGAGATTTATTTTGGCTGACAAACCACTTTCCCGCCTGGCAGCTTAAGCTCCTCTGCTGTTAACGTACATCCCATAACGATCAGAGAATCCAGAGCAGTGTTTAAATATATCAAAAGACTCGGGTCCAAAACATCTCAAATGTAAGCCTTTAAAGAGACAAATTCCTCCAAACATGACTGGAATTTGTCAATGCTGAGCTTCACGAATTAAACCCACTCTAATGATTCTTCTGACTGAATGAATATCTCAGAAATATTAACACATTTATTTATTATGATATTATATTACACCCTGTTATATAATGTGTTGCTGCCCATTCCAGATTTTAACAGTTTTCTGGTCATCTTGAAGATGAATCCTGGCCACATCGATCTGTTTCAGACATGTTACTTCACGGGTTGGTTAGTCCGTGGTTAGTCCCTAACCAACCTGCTGATGATAGATAACCTTCTGCTTCTCTCTTAACATCAGCTTGTGTAACATCTTCAGACGTTCGGAGCAGGAAAGCTTCCTGCTATTGGTTGGTTTTGATAAGCCCCGCCCCTTTTTGGTGGTATAGGCGTCTCAACATCTTTAGATGACAGTAGGCTCAAAAGGACGAAAAGAAGCTCTCCTGGTCATCTAAAGACTAGAGACGCATACACAGTCACATTAAGTCTCTGATGGCGTTGCATTTAGATTATCGTGTGAACAACCAGGCGAAAAATATAAATAAATCGTAGTCCAGCATCAAGACTTTAAAGTCTAGCGTGGATTAATCCAGATCAGCTGAGTGTTGACAGTTCATCCAGCGGACCACCACGCTCTCCTTTTTCCATCAGCGCTCTAATGTGCTTCTGTCGTATCAGTTACTGTTTACGACCCGAGGCTGAATAGCTCCAGAGTCAGCGCCCCGGCTCGCCGGGCTCCAGGCAGAGTGGCAGATGTGTCTCCCCCAGGAGGAGGAGGAGGAGGAGGAGGAGGAGGGGTGTGATGGAGGACGTGTGACCTGGCATTTTCCTGGCGTCTCCTCCCTCGGCCTCTGGGACCTTCCTTCCAGGGAGTGGCGGAGGAGTCGTGTGGAGGAGGAGAGTGATGTGATGAGGAGGAGGGAGAGAAGGAGGAGGAGGAGGGAGGGAGGAGGAGGAGGAGGGAGGCGTCTGTCTGTGACAGGGATCACTTCACATCAGCCTCCGCCACGGGAAGTCAAGAAGAAGTCCAAGAACTCAGAGCGAAGCATGAAACTAATGAGTTACGACCTCATGAAACACTCCAAGAGAGCAGAACTGCATGGATCTATAGCCCTATCTACACTATCCTAGATCTATATCTAATGGATCTATAGCCCTATCTACACTATCCTAGATCTATATCTAGGGGTTTAGTAATGCACTGAGTACTTTCATTTAACTTCGGCTGAATGTTAAGATGAAACATATTTTGGTTGCCTAGAATAGAATAGAATAGAATAGAATAGAATAGAATAGAATCTGTCTTTCTTTTTTTCTGCCATGGACAGTGCAGTAGAGGTTGTTAAAAAAATCAAAATTAATCTAAATCTTTAAAAAAAAAACAATAATCAGCAGCATAATTTATACATTCTATGTGCAAACAATGAAAGTAGCAGAAAATGACAGGTCAAACATTCCTTTAATTCCTCCTTTATTCACATTTTCACCTCAAAACTGAAATCAAAATAGGAAATTGAAAAGAAGTGGACTTGGACTTCAAACAGCAAGATAAGATAAGATAAGATAAGATAAGATAAGATAAGATAAGATAAATACTTAATTTATCCCTAAGGGAAATTTTTCTGTGTCGGAGCCAAAGATGACTCAAAAGAAAATCACATTCACAATACATAACAAAACACATATAATAACAAAAAACGCGTTTAGTTCAGTCCTACTAACCGACTGTGTTAGTGAGTTAGTTAGTGAGTCAGTGAGTTAGTTAGTGAGTTAGTTGGTTAGCTAAAACGGCTCTGTGAGGAGCTCCCACAGCGCGGCTGTGCTAACACAACGTGTGTGAGGAAACATGTTTATGACGGATTCCTTCCTGCAGGAGACTTCCTGCTCTTCCTGTGGGTGCTGAGTGACTGATCGGACTCCGGGCTGAATGTGATGCGGCTCGCAGATGAAAACATTCGGCTGCTGCACAATCGAATCAGACGCAGCACAACACACTGTCGAGCTTTAACGTTTGCTGGGAATCAGATTTTGATTTTTTTGTCTTGTACGTTGAGAGGAAGAGGAGGCCGGGCTGTCGCGCTCCTCCAGCCGCCCGGGTAGATGAACGTTGTTGTTTTCATCTGGAAACGTTCAGGAAAAATGTCCAGTTTTACTTCAGCTGTGAAGGCAGGACTGCAGCCATTTAACACATCAGTATGATACTCATTTCTATTCCATTTAACACCATTTGCACCAGTTGTATAGTATAATGTGTTTTATCTGATCAGTAGCAAGAATTTCAGTAACTTACCTATAACCTCTTTGTCTTTGATGCAGTTTCATCCTCAGTAACTTGTTTATCTGAATGAGTTTGTCTTTCTTGTCTTTTGCGCCAAATACCAAACTTATTAAAAGGACACAGTGTGGGAATTACCTCCCTCTAATGGTCACATCGTGTACTGCAGTCAAACCAACGGGTCACTCTAGCACCTCCCTGCTTCTAACACGTAATGCAACTATGGTAGCCTCCATGTATCAAAAAGCCCCTCTCGCTGATGTGGTTTCAAGATGGCCGCCGGTCACGGCGCTGCCCTGCTAGCCAACCTATCATTAACGTATGTTAATAAATCTAAAATTCTTTGTTTACGAGAACGTGTCAGATTATTATGAGAGGTCATAACGCACAAAAAAACAAACCAAAAAATAGTACCCGATGCATCTTTAAAATCAATACAGAAATCAGTGGAACACATAAATCCAGCCTGTCTGGAAGCAGAGAGGTACATGAACCTGCTTCACTTTCAGTCCATGCTCCACAGGTCTCCTCCTCCTCCACCTCTCCTCTTCCTCCTCCTCCTCCTCGTGACTCCCCCCCTGCACATGTTGAGTCAGACACGAAGGTCACGGCTCGGACCTGTTTGCGGCGGCTATTATCGGCGGTGCCAACGAGCGAGAAACAGTGCAGCTAAAAGCCTTAAATGTAATGAAACAGACGGGGAATAATGGGCCGAGTCCTTGGCTTAAATTCAATCTGGATTGTTCAGAGCCGGAGCGTCTGCTCCGCATCCGCCCTGCGCTGCCTTCAAACAGCGATTTATAGAAGCAGAGGACTTATTTAGCATGCAGAGCGCATGTGTGTGTGTGTGTGTGTGTGTGTGTGTGCTGGGAATCAGGGTTTCTAGAAGCATGTGCCTGTTGCAATCACATGGCAGAGTTGCACCTTTGCATTTTTAATGCCTGTCATAAATAACCTTGTGAGGCGTGTGTGTGCATGAGGGCTTATAAACGGGGGTGAATGCAGTGTGTGTGTGTGTGTGTGTGTGTGTGTGTGTGTGTGTGTGTGTGTGTGTGTGTGTGTGTGACCCCGGCTGGGATGCTGCGGCAGCTGTCGCCGGAGCATCCGAGCGGCCGAGCCGAGGGAGTCCAGCTGCTGCTTCCAGTCCGAGTCGTGATGAGAGGAAGACGAGGAGCAGGAGGACAAATCCGCCTTAAGAGACTCTAATACTTTAATGGGAACTGTCAACAGTTTGTCTTTCATTCCTGGGAGCGGATGTTTTGTTTTTTAGTGACGAAGTTGACTGGAGCTGAATGGCATTCCGTATGTCTTCTAGACATGTAAATTAGTGCGGATGATGTAATCATTTCACTGGGTTTTGGAGTGTGGTTTGAAAGGATAAAAATCAGGACACACGTCGTTCTAATTCAGTATTCCAGGTTACAACTGCAAGGTTAATTTACATATTTCCGACCTGAAGCGGGCTGTGCGGCGTTCAGTCGATCAGGAGAAGCTGAATCGTCTCCAAACTGTCCCGCTCGGTGCTTGCGAGTGAGATCAGCAGCACAAATGTTCTCCTGCTTGCCTCCGCCTACAGCCTACAACCTACAACCGCTCCATAGGAAAGGAGCGAGGCCTCGGAGGACCAAGAACCCTCGCAGAGAAACCAGAGAAACCTCGCAGTCACGAGCCTGGAAACGATCCTCGAACTGTCAGAGCATCCGCTGTTTGCATCCGCTGCCAAGTGCACAAAAGCTCCATAATGAGGCCGAAGGAAAATAAAGAGAAACATGAAAGAGACGCGCTCTGCTCAGGGTCCACGCTAGAGACACAAAGACTGGAGTTTGTGTCTGATTGAACTGAAAGCGGAGCGTTGATGGCGTTGAGGTCTGAGGTGAAAGTGCAGCAGCACGTCTGCGGTAATGAACCCGCAGCGAGCAGCAGCGGGCTGACCCAGATAGTGGCGCTGGTATTTTGAGAGCGCGTGAGTCATGCGAAACCAAAAACAAGGCCGGGTGTGAAACGACTTCTTCAGAGGTCCGTAGGCGCAGCCGCCGAGGCTCCGTGGGAGGGAGGTGGAGAAGGAGCGTAGCGGAGGAGAGCTGCTCCGTCTCGCCGACGTTTCACTGGAGGAGGAGGAGGAGGAGGAGAAATAAAAACCTGGACGTGAGACTGAAATCTGACAGGTGGTCCCACAAAAGAGCGAAACAAATCGGGCGATGTTTGTGACTCACGGCCTCCTGCTGGTGTGGACGTGTCTGTCAGTAATTAGACGGCGTAGTAAATGTTTCTCCTCCGAGCTCTCGACCTCCGCCTCTCCCTCGGCGCCGATGATGCTTCAACGCGGCGAACACTCGTCCCCGTCACCTGCAGACTGATGCTCCTGCAGCCAGCCACTGCCAAGATGAATCATGAAGAGCTGCGTAGCTGGGAAAATGTTGCTAAAATAGTGGGAAAAGTTATCAAATACCTTGTTTCTTCTAGATAAATATGTCTGTCTATTACCTATCTATCTATCTATCTATCTATCTATCTATCTATACATACATATATTCTGATTCTGATTCTGATTTTCTCTCTCAAGAAATTAACATATGATAAGCTGACATTAGCATGTTAGCATTGCTTTGGGATTGCAGAGAGAGAGAGAGAGAGAGAGAGAGAGAGATGCCAGTCAAAAAGTTGACCTCATACCTTCATTCTGGATGTCCAGCTAAAGACTATTTGTTTATTTTCTCATTATTTGTATTTTGACTCAGCTAGTCGTTGCAGCTGGGGCGATCACCGTGCCTGCAGAGCGTCCAGGTGTGAGGAGCATCCCCTCCGTCCGCTCATCCTTGCAGGTTGGCGCTGGATATGAACGCCGGTGTGATGAGATCTCACCCACGGGAACTATTCCAGCGTCCCCGTCTCTACTCAGACACCAGGGACACGAGTGGAGAGAGATGGCTTTCATTTGGAGCCAATTTGACATCATAAAGCCCGCGTTGTGTTCTATATCAGGAGCCACAAACAACGCTGAGAGCTGACAGGACGCTGTCCCAGCATCGGGACGATCGCTGGAAAGCTTCTGCTCGTCTCCACTATCAAACGACGCCGCGCTCGCCTTATAAATATCCGCCTCGGCGGAACGAATCTCGACTGTCACAATGTGAAATTGGGTGTGACACAGTTCTGCTAATTACTGACTTCCTAAGAGGTGAATGTGAGAGTGTATTCCTCTGCCGAAGACCTCGTCTTTGCAGCAAACAGGGCTCGTCGTCTCTCGTTAATCTGACGGGGAACGCGGCGTGGCACTTCCTGTCTTTGAAGGAGATAACACGCAGGGAGAACAAAGACACACCTGCTCGTAAGTGACGGTCCAACCATCCCCAGGCTGGACGAGGCTGGGGGCCAGGGGCCCCGGAGGACCAGGGCCGAGGAGCTCTGCACACCCAGCGTGAAATCAGAGTCGACCGCCTCAGCGCTCCTGCCCTACTTTCCCACCAGGAGCAGACGCAGTTGTGTGTTTATCTGTTGCTCTTCCTAATAGATTGCTCCTTCTCTCCAGAGTCCCTTCAAAGTGATGCCGGTTAATTAAAACCGTCTGACTTCACCTTCTTTCTCAAGAGTAAATGAACTGACTGATCTGTCTGCGTGTGTGTGTGTGTTATTTCACAGGAAAACAACCTAATATTTGCGTCCGTCTTTCCTCTTTTTGTCTCCCCTGCAGTTTATTGCCTTTGCGTCTCTGTTCTTCATCCTGGTCTCCATCACCACCTTCTGCCTGGAGACCCATGAGGCGTTCAACACCATCGTCAACAAGACCGAGCTGACGTGGAACAGCAGCGCGGCCGACTCGGGCCCTCACTACGAGATCAAGACCGACCCGGCGCTCACCTACGTGGAGGGCGTGTGCGTCTTCTGGTTCACCATCGAGTTCCTGGTGCGCGTGACCTTCTGCCCGGTCAAGTTGGAGTTCGTCAAGAGCGTCCTCAACATCATCGACTTCGTGGCCATCTTGCCTTTCTACTTGGAGGTGGGGCTGAGCGGCCTCTCCTCCAAGGCCGCCAAGGATGTGCTGGGTTTCCTCAGGGTGGTGCGCTTCGTGCGCATCCTGCGCATCTTCAAGCTGACGCGTCACTTCGTGGGGCTGCGCGTGCTGGGCCACACGCTGCGCGCCAGCACCAACGAGTTCCTGCTGCTCATCATCTTCCTCGCCCTGGGCGTCCTCATCTTCGCCACCATGATCTACTACGCCGAGCGGATCGGCGCCAAGCCCAACGACCCCACCGCCAGCGAGCACACCAAGTTCAAGAACATCCCCATCGGCTTCTGGTGGGCCGTGGTCACCATGACCACGCTGGGCTACGGGGACATGTACCCGGAGACGTGGTCGGGCATGGTGGTGGGGGCGCTCTGCGCCCTGGCCGGCGTGCTGACGATAGCCATGCCCGTGCCCGTCATCGTCAATAACTTTGGGATGTACTACTCGCTGGCCATGGCCAAGCAGAAGCTGCCCAAGAAGAGGAAGAAGCACATCCCGCAGATGGTGCAGGGAGGCTCCCCCACCTACTGCAAGGCCGACCTCAACACCACCTGCAACAGCACCCAGGGAGACCTGTGCCACGTCAAGGGGAGCAGGGTGCTGGAGCGCAACCGCTCAGGTGAGGACCCCGGACCTGCACGACACACGCTCATTTTCACGCTTTTCACGCACCAACATTTACATTCCCAAAGCCCACCTCAGCAGCAGCACCTCCACTGCCCTCAACGCTGGATGTGGACTGAAGGTGGTGGAGGAGTGTTTCCATCACACTGTGATAAACTCCTGCATGGACACGTCTGGAGAAGCAGCTCAGGAGAGGAAACAATGTTGCACTGGTAGCTGACGTATGTGTGGCTTGTACTGGTTTTGCAGTTTCTAGTGGCGACAGGAAAGCCGCTCATACTGTATGTTGTTGAACTATATGTTGAAAAACCTCTCAAATGTCACTGAAACATTGTTTCCTCTCATGAGCTGGTTTTTCAGTCGTGTCCATATAGATTTTATCACAAAATGCGATGGACACACTTTGAATCCACATAGAAGTTTATCATTAGTGTCAACACACGACCAGCTCACCTCAAACGAAACGAAAATCTAATCAAATAAATAAAATAAAACCATGGAAACGCAAAACGTTCTGAAACGTATGACAATCATGGGACGTTACGAGACTAGACTTATGTTGTCCGGTGCGGCTCCGCCTCCCCTGATGACTCCATCCTGATGAAGTGCAGACAGGTGACAGACGAGCTCTACAGCAGAGCAGAGCAGGTTCGCTCCCCCGGGGAGTGGAAACGTGAGTCTGCACACACCGCCGAGCTCCTCTTCCTCGCCGTCTTCATCTCCGGTTGCCACAGAGACGAGGGAGGCAACACAAAAGGCAGCGAGAGGGGAGGAGACGCGCCCGTGAAAGAGCTCGATGGCTGATAAGAATCCAGGACTCGAGTCTGCTCTCCTGGGCTGGAGCGGCTCCGGGTGCTTCGTGGTCTGCTTATTAGGTCTCTCTAGAACGTTCCATTTAATCAGTGTGGAATAATTCATGTCTTGACTGAACGCACAAACAGAATCAATCTGGTTCTGACCTCTGCGAGCCGCTCGGAGGTCACGGGAGACGAACGCGCTTACGCTCCTCTCCGGCGTGCCTGTAATTTCCCACACGCCTCACGCTTGGTCGGTCCACGTGTGAGCCTCTGACACAGGAACACATGAGCTTCACCCTGCAGTCTAAAGCTGGTGTTCAGCACCTGAGATCAGGGAACACAGATATCCACCTTTTATTAGCGACTAGGGACGGCCCTTTGACATCTTATTTTCCAGGATTCTAATTAACCGGTAACTAAGAGTATCCTCCATTCCTAGCTCAATGAAGTCCATATTCAGAATTAGCATTAATGCTGCATGTTTTATCATTATGAATGGCCGTTGTTTGACCTCCGCTGTCATCCAGACGATTACAAACACATTTAGTGAGAGAGCAAAGACGGACATCGCCAGTTTTTTTTTTCTTTCGAGCAGCCACTTCATTTTCATCTCTGGAGAGTAACTTAACGTCTGGCAGACATTACTGGGAGCACTCGGGTGGCGGGATGGGGGGATGGGGGGATGGGGTGGTGGGGGGGGCAGATCCACTCTCACACGCTGAGAGGGAATGCATCACCCGGCCTCCCTCGTTGTAATGATGGAGTGTGTCATCTCAATGAGACAGTATGGCTCTTTTATGTCTCCTTAACAGTTTTTGGACAAAGGGCAGCGCTTGATGATAATGGGTAGAAGGATCCTTCAGGCTTCTCATAAGGTTTCTAAACCGATCCATCCACATCTAACCTTGGACAAACAGAGGCTCCCTGTCAGCAACAGCACACTGTTCTGACGTGATGATTATTCCTATGAAGGTCGAACGAAGCGTTCATAACAGGCAACCCTGGACTTACAGTTCATCTGCCAAACATTAGTATTGATTTACAAAGCATTAGGAATGCTGAGTTAATGATATATTATGCCCACCCTTACCTATTATTCTTTATAAATCTGTAACCTGTGATTATAAGCAGTTAAGAAGCACTAAAAATGCTTTATAATGTCTCATGCATGCGTCTAAAAGCCGATTTGTAATGTTCCGACCACCTGGTACAGTTCACTCAGAAAAAGTAAAACATGGATATGTACTGAGGCTACGAAGGGATGCGTGTAGCTGTGTGTTCTATTTGAGATTTCTTTCTTTGAGTTGTTATTGAGTTGTTATTGAAAACCCCTGAACTAGACCTTCAAACTTTAGAAGCTGCTACTAGAGATTCCTCTAAAAAAATCATCAGATATGATTTAAACATCGCGTACAAACCTCAGCAACAGAGCAGCACTCTCCCATCATTTGGTTGAATCAACTTTGTTTGTGACGACCTATTCCAAAAAAAAAAATCACGGTCTTAAAGAAACCATATTTTATTCATGAATTCGCTGTGCCGAGCAGAGTTTAGGAGAACAGTGGAGTGGAGAAACTTCTCCCATACTGAAAGTTGCACAAGGTTAAAAGGCTGGAGACGGGAGGAAAGTGCTTCCAGTTGCCTGGTAACTGTGATTAAAACTCTTTAAAAGCGCAACACTCCCTTCATTTCATTCAGCATCTCTGCGGAGGGTGAGGCAACTATTCCAACCACTAATAGTGTTGCTAATTGTTGGGTGATACAGTAGCTGAAGGATTCTCTAGTACCACTACATGGTACCGGCTCTGCTCTGCTCTACTCGACTCGGCCTCGTGTGCGTTTCCATTAGCTGGAATGTGTCACCTGCTACTGTTTTTCTAGTACCTGCTCGCCTGCCGGGCCAAGCCGGGCCGAGCCAGGCTTAGTAGGGCCGAGTAGGGCCGAGTAGGGCTGAGTAGAGCCAAGTAGGGCAGAGTAGAGCTGAGTAGGGCAGAGTAGGGTCGAGTAGGGCCGAGTAGGGCTGAGTAGAGCCGAGTAGGGCAGAGTAGAGCCGAGTAGGGCTGAGTAGGGCCGAGTAGGGCTGAGTAGGGCCGAGTAGGGCCGAGTAGGGCTGAGTAGGGCTGAGTAGGGCTGAGTAGTGTCATCACAAACACCAGCATCAGTAACAAACAAACAAGAAAACTTTGGTCCCACAGTGAAGCCAGACTGGATACAGACGAGTACATACCCGACTCGTTATGTCCTCTAATCTCTGCAGTGTTTCCCAAACCATCCTTTGTTTTCCCATAGTATCTCGTTTCACTGCCTCCAGCCTCTTCTGAACAACAACCCCAAACAGCCACATACCCACGATCAGGACGATCGTCCCCTCGATTGCTTGGTGATGGAAACAAGCCGGGGTCGAGCCGGTACCAGGCAGTGGAGACGGCGTCCTCGGCTGTCACGTGGTGTCTCTGTGTCCCCTCAGTGCTGTCTGCGGACTGCAGCGGCGGCAGCGACCTGACCATGTCCCCGGAGGAGCGCGTCCCCATGCGCCGGTCCAGCACCCGGGAGCAGGAGCGCCACAGCGGCGGGACCTGCTTCCTGCTGGCGGCCAGCGACTACACCTGCCCCGCGGACGGAGGACTCCGGAAAACAGGTAACTGCACACGGGATGCGACTGGGTGCCAGGGCGATCTGATGGGAGGTTAGGTTGTGTTCAGATTCTCGTTTAGCCTCCAGGCCGATACCAAACAAAACCCAGGCTGGTATACCGATACAGTACCGATACAGTACCGATACTTTATTTACAGTTTATGTAAAAGGAAAAATGAAAACTGATCCAACTATTTCATATTCTTTAACAAGAAGGAAGAACTGAACATTCGCAGCCCTTATCTTTACACAACACCTAATTTGTCATTGCTTACTTAAAAGAAAGTTATATTTATACACCGACATATATCTATAGATCATTTAGCCAAGGTCCCAGTGATACTAGGTGTGTTTCCATTCCCCAAGAAATGCGCAGAATCAGATCGATTAAAAAATCATCAATCAAAACCATCAAAAAACCTCTCAAGTATCGCTGAAATGTTTGGAGGCTCTGATGAGGATGTTATTCAGATGTGTCTATGTCAAAGTTTATTTCAAAAGATTCATCGAAGCCATTGATGGGTCACGTGACCAGTTCACTTCAAAACAAAGATTCAATACAGAAATAAAAAACATTGAATAAAAAAAACAAATAAAACCAAGAAAATGCAAAATGTGTAGAATGTCCATCTTCCTCAAAGTGGACCAGATTTTACGATGAATTATGGCAGAGACTTTATGTAGAATTACCACTCACACATACAAGTAATTGTACTTAAAACACTGTAATGGAAACACACCTAGCGATACGGTCGCATCCACACCCCCGTCACGTTGTTTGTACAGATCGTTCCTCAGAGCAGTGCAGACGTTCTTTAGAGCAGAGCATGTCTGACAGACAACAGTCGCCATGCTGATCAGCTGATCCGTATCCGTAGCGACCGGGACCCCGGCATCCCTGCAGGGGGGGCGGCTCTTTGTTCAGGCCTAGTCAGCCCAGGTAACGTAGACCCCGGCTCCACGCAGCACAGGCTCAGAGCTGCTGCTTCCTCCAGCCACTTATTCATGCTTTCCTGTTGCCAGGAAACACTTGAATAAATTCATGACCTCGTGTCTCTTTTTTGCTTTTTTTCTTTTCTTTTCTTTTTGTTTTTTTGGCCATTGCCAGGTCCATCGTCCATCCACAGCGCACAGACTAGAGAAAAGAAAAGGTGAATCGTCTGCTGCCCCTAAGGTGACGACGATGCTGCTGATAGTGATGATGATGATGATGCTCCAGCAGAACAGTGAAAACACTTCAAGTCAAAAGATCTGAACCCACCGACTCGTTCACATTCCGACTGTGTAACACCCAACAACAATATCTGTAATATTATATATAAACTAGACAGATGTTAGGTTAGATAATTTCTCAAAATGAGTGGCACCAAAAACCTGAAACCCTGATCTGGTAGCAACTTAGAGGTTGTAAACACATTAGAATAGAATAGAATAGAATAGAATAGAATAGAATAGAATAGAATAGAATAGAACAGAACTTTGTTGTCATCCATAGCATTTGTGTACGTTAGGAACAAAGTTTCAGTCCATTGACTCTCATCAGATAGACTTAAATATAGATGTGATAAATTAATGTGCAGATACATAAACATATTCATCAATAAAACATATTCAAGCAAAATATTCAACAAATAAAAACAATTAAAAACATCAATTTGTAATAACGTGCAATGATAATAGAATACATAACAATAGATAATGAAATACATTTTGCCCTAACAAGAATACAAGCAATACAATTATATGAATAAAATAAATGCTAACATAATAAGAATACATGAACAGGAAGCTTAAGAATCGAATGCTGTGAGTTGATGATGGATCCAGCTCTACCAGGACACATTGAACTCCTGTTGTTTTTGTTTTCTTAGTCTGAATAGCATTGAAATTTTTCCGCCACAGTCTTTAAACCACCACATGGTCACAGAGGAGGAGAAGGTCAGGTTAGGGTTCTCCTCACATTTGAAAGGTCAGGCTCGACCTCCCTGACCTGAACCTACAGGTGGACGCCACCTCCTCGTCTGTCCTCCAGCAGGAGCAGAACCCTGGACTATATTCCAACACGGCCAAATCACAAAAGCCGATGTTTCCCCTGCAGTAGCGCTCTTATCGACAGCAGCATGTAGATCCGCGACAGTTAGATAAGTGGCGCCTGCAGCTGGTTTGCAGCATCTAGGTGCTGCTAATCTCCTCTGTGAGGAGGAGCTGTTGGTGAGGAGCTAACCACCTCCCCGGGAGGCTTCCTAAACCCCCCTGCTCTCCTTGTTGTCGTCCTGCAGGGTTGGGAGGCTCCACTGAGCCTCACAGGAAGCTCTCTCTCTCTCTCTCTCTCTCTCTCTCTCTCTCTCTGTGTCTGTAAATTGAGGATTTTCTTGAATTGAATTTCTGAGCCTGTTTTGGAGAGTTCTAATGAGCCGATGCATCATTGGGCCTCGTGTGTCATTCTGTAAATGGGACGTGAATGGAAATTATTTGTTGCTTGGTTTTCAATCTGGATCTTGAGATAAAGGAGGAGGCCGAAGACGAGGGCGGCTGAGCAGCTGGGCTCCTGCCTCCTTTCCCTGCATGCTAAAGGCGATGCATCAATAATGGGCCCCTCTGTGTGGCCCCTGATACCTGATGGCTCAGACCCAGGCTGCTCCTCTGTTCAGCCTGGGTCTGCTCCTCCTCCTGCTCCTCACAAACAGCCCAACCCGGGTCTGCTCCTCCTCCTGCTCCTCTCATACAGCCCAACTTGGGTCTGCTCCTCCTGCTCCTCTCAAACAGCCCAACCCGGGTCTGCTCCTCCTGCTCCTCTCAAACAGCCCAACCTGGGTCTGCTCCTCCTCCTGCTCCTCTCAAACAGCCCAACCTGGGTCTGCTCCTCCTGCTCCTCTCAAACAGCCCAACCTGGGTCTGCTCCTCCTGCTCCTCTCAAACAGCCCAACCTGGGTCTGCTCCTCTCAAACAGCCCAACCTGGGTCTGCTCCTCCTGCTCCTCTCAAACAGCCCAACCTGGGTCTGCTCCTCCTGCTCCTCTCAAACAGCCCAACCTGGGTCTGCTCCTCTCAAACAGCCCAACCTGGGTCTGCTCCCCCTGCTCCTCTCAAACAGCCCAACCTGGGTCTGCTCCTGCTCCTGCTCCTCTCAAACAGCCCAGCCTGGGTCTGCTCCTCCTCCTGCTCCTCTCAAACAGCCCAGCCTGGGTCTGCTCCTCCTCCTGCTCCTCACAAACAGCCCAGCCTGGGTCTGCTCCTCCTCCTGCTCCTCACAAACAGCCCAGGCTTTAAAGCTGTACAGGAGTGTTACATAATTAGGTTGAAGGTTTATTGTTACAGATGATCTTTGTCATGTTTTAACAATAGATTTTTCTCGTCATAATGTGATTGTGACATATTTTATATTTTTTGGGATTAGAACGGGGATTGTTCCATACATGCTAAGCTAAAGATGAGCTAAATCAATGGCCCGATATGTATTTTCACATTATAACATGACAATGTGAGGTGAGGATATGATGTTACTAACATGTAATTAGGGAAGAAGTTTATCATGATAAATCATATTTTTTGCAAAAAAAATGATATTTTCAAATCACATTTTAATGAACATGTAGCTGATAATTTCACATCATGAAATAACAAGATAATCACATGTGATATTAAAACATCACTCGAAAATGTAAGATTAATACAAGAACATCAGATATCCCCAAATCACCTGATAGTTTCACGATATAACATGAAGTCAATACATTGTCAAACTAAATATCACATCTGTAAATAACGTGACAGTTTGAAGTTGTAACATCAGAAACAGTAAAAACTTGAAAAACATATTGTTAAAACGTGACCAAGACGCTGGCCCAGCCGTGATGCTGAGCGCTTTCCTTAGAGCGTAGATGTGCCTCCTCCTCCTCCTCCTCCTCCTCCTCCTCCTCCTCGTCCTCAGGGAGACAGAGGAAGGAGCGCGCTCCTGGTCAGCGTGTCCCGTGCCAGCTGGTCGGCATGCTCCATCACTGATCTGGCTGCTTTGGCTTGCTTGTTTATCTCGTAACCAAGTGACCGACTGTAAAGCCGCCAGCATGCTTCACGCGCCGTGGTTTCTTATTCATTTCTTTTTTTATGACGCGTCAGCTGCTGCAAAGTGTCAATCAGCGCCAAACCAGCTTTCAGTACGCAGGTCGACCCAGCCATCCCCATCGCCATCAGTGTGTGATACGATCGACAACTCTGTGTACCTGGACCTGTGCATGTTGGCTAGTCTCCATGTATATGACTGTCAGATCTGAACATGTGTCATGATGTGGATTTAAACTGAGATGTTAGAGTTGTTCATGATCTTAAAGTGCTTTGTTATGAGAGAAAATGCTAATGTGCTAATGTGTCTTGAGAGGAAGAATTTCTGCACTTTTAACTCTTGCATACTGGAATTTTCATGTGCATTAATTAAGCTGAGTGGGCGGAGTCAGAGAGCTGTTATATCTGAGGGAAAACCAAAAAACTGGTCAGAATACGACTGGGAATCATCTGCTCACGACTGTGTTCATCATTCATCAAACTGGGAAACACGTATTTAATGTGTTACTAACTTAGATTGTTTCTCACATGAAATATGAGCGGGCAAACCCAGGTGACATACTGTACATCTGAACCCTCTCACTCCATGTTAAGTCAGATTAACAGAGAAGCAAAGACATGAAGGGCTTGGCTCCATCCAGGTTAGCAGCTCTGGAGCGTTGAGTCCCTCCTTCTTCTTCCTCTCCTGAATGACATGCTTCACTGAGTGATGAGTCACAGTCTCTCACAATTACAACCTGATCTGATTCAGATGATTTTCCCCTCCTTGGCTGCTCGTAACCGCTCGTAACTGCTCGTAACCCGAGTGATGAAGGATGATTCAGTTTCCACTGAAACGATGAAGACGAAGACGAAGACGTCTCATCCTGAATCTGCGTTTCTGCAGCAGTCCAGAACGTGTTTGCATGGGTTAGTTGTTACGGCCCTCTGGCTCCGCCCACAGCGACATCTGCCTTAACGTGTACGTAACTCTGATGTGTCCTGATGGGACTGTGGTGGGGGGGGGGGGGGGGTGTGGGGGTGTCCCAGCTGCTGTGTCTCACTCCTGTGTCTCCTGTCCTGTCTCACCTGGTTGACTGGGCTGCCTCGGACTGGGACCGTTGCCTGCCTGCCTGCCTGCCTGCCTGCCTGCCTGCTGTGTGTATTCATGTCCCGCTCCTGCACCTCAACCACCACCACCACCCCCCCCCACCTCCACCACCTGTCACGCTCTCTCATCCCCAAGGATACGAGAAATCCCGGAGCTTAAACAACATAGCGGGCCTGGCCGGCAACGCCCTGCGGCTGTCGCCCGTCTCCTCGCCCTACGGATCGCCCTGCCCGCTGCGCCGCTCGCGCTCCCCCATCCCCTCCATCTTGTGAGACGTCCGAGCCCTGGGCCCGGGAAGCCCCGCCCCCCCCCGCCCCAACACCCCCACCCCCCCCCCCGCCCTCTCTCCCCGCCCACCCACCCGACACATCTTCCCACCTTTGGTATTGTATCCATAGATATTGTGACTAGTGGATAAGTACTGTACAGTACGTAACTCTGTAGCTAAGACTTATGTTAGTGGCATGGGCAACCTGAGCAAAAAAAAAGGAAAAAAATTCCCTGGAAAGGTTTTCTCGTGCTTTGCTAGTGTGGCTCGGAGCCCTGTAGCTCGGTGTTGTCGTACCGTGACACTCGCAATAAAAAGACCTGGGACCGGCGGCCTCCAGAGGCGGCGGCGGCGGCCATGACACCTAGAGTAACGCACCGATCCATCGATTAATCAGGGATATTAGATGTCGCTATATTTAGATACCTTGAAAAAAAAAGACGTGCTTCCAACAAAAACAATGAGAAGGAAAACGAGAGATGTCACTTCATTTTAACCTCACTTTTTTTTTTGGTTTCTCTACGTTTTTTGAGAAGGATTTTGTCTTTTCAGGACTGTTGTCACACACACACACACACACACACACACGCACACACACACACACACACGCACACACACACACACACACGCACACACACGCTGCTCATGTATGTGCATGGACCATCCTGTACCCATCGTCTGCAACGTGGCAACGAGCGGAGAAGGGGGAAGCATGCGCGTGGAAACGTGTACGTTTACACAGGAGTATTTTTGTAATGTAATGTGATTACACTGGAGCCAGACTCTAAACGCTGACGTCTCATTTTGCCGTCTATGTAGCAGAATCATGAGCCCGGGACGCCGGTCAGGTGTTCGTTTCTCTCTGCGTGGACACGCTGCTCTTCTTCCTCTTCCTCTTCCTCTTCCTCTTCTTCTTCTTCTTCTTCTCTTCCTCTGACAGACCTTCACCTGTTGTGTCTCTGTTGATTACTCACAGACAGCTGCAGAGTTAGCACGTCCAGCAGAGAGCAGCGTCCTGTCTGACTGGCGGTTCGGGGTGAAGCTTTGATATTATCATTATTATTATTATTATTAATATTAATATTGTTGTAATTATTAGTGGGGGGGCGTGGAGGTTGTTCACTAACCCTTAACGGAGAGAGAAGCCTGTATGTGCTTGACGCTTGTAGCATTTTACTCACCAGATTACTATTGGAAACACGAGCATCGCTAGTGGAGCTCAGTCTGCTCATCGAGCAGATCGTTGTTGTTGTTTGTTCATCTCATTTTGGTTTTTTTTAACTGCACGGTTCACGTTCCACATCACATCACAAAGGGCTACAAGCTGCTCTGACACACCCGAACCAGACCTAACTCCCTCACTCACTCTCTCACCCCCTCCCTCACTCACTCACTCACTCACCCCCTCCCTCACTCACTCACTCACTCTCTAACCGACCTGGAGTCCCTGAGAACATGGAGCCCATCGTGTCCAGGAAGTCTCCAGAAGTCTCATTTGTCATTCACATCTTTCCATGACAGACGTAGATCGCCTCCCGTGCGACCGACAGGTGTGGGACGGCAGACATAACCGTGCGGCGACGTACCTCTCCCACCCCTACAGTATGCCTATACCAGTAGCAGACGGTTGCCTAGCAACTGGCTCGCAGCGAGATGCATCTTACCCATAGCTCTGCAAAAAAAAGAAAGAAAAACAATTAAAAAAACAAGAAGAAGAAGAAGAAGAAGAAGAAGACGAGCTCGTGCAAACGTTTCTCCTTTGTCTCTTCACCAAAATTATCCAATCCGCCCGACGTAAACCCACTGCAATATACAGCAGAGCTTTTTCTTGTTTTTTTTTGTTTTATTTTACAAGTGTGGATCAAAGTACAGAGATACAGGTACAAATACGTACAGATTTACACGTTCAGATTTGTACATTTGATCTCAAGCGATGACAAATAGCCAACGTGTGTGCGTGGAGAGTTCCTCTGAACATGATGCTCAGCAAGGACTAGAATGTTATTATTGTCATTATTATTATCATGCATTTCTGATATTTAGAGATGTGTTTATATTTTATTTAGACAATTCATTTCCTATTTGAATGACGCTGGGATAAGTCGTCACAGTATGAGGACCTATTGCAGTGGGAGCGGAGCCCCTTTGGAGCCATAAGGCCACTCCTGCAGGACACTATGGACGAGGAGGAGACGCAGACTCGTCCAGCAGCTCAGCAACCGAGGGGACGTAAAACTACCGGAGGACTTGGTTGATTTTTTTTTTGTTGTCTTGTTTTTTTTTTTGAGTGTGTTTTTGTTTCGGACGATGGGGTGAAAAAAAAAAGAGGGAGAGAGAGTAATGCAAAGCAAAACTGGACTTGTACTTTTAGGAGAAGAAAAAAAGAGAAGAGACTGTCTCCTGTATAGATAAGGCCGGTGTACATAAAAACTCTGAAACCAACGCAGCACATCTGGGCCCAGAGGCTCCGCCCACTTCCTGCTGGGCGGACGGCGCCCTGCGTCCGGGCGGGTGGAGCCGCTCCTCCCGCTGCGGTTTCCCCTCCTCGCAATAAGTGTATTAAGATGTATCAGTTGAGGCACTTTGTGTTCTACAAATGGAGTGTGTTGATATATGAAACTCTGCATACAGTATATACAGTATAGAGAGACACACACACAAAAAATAATGACGTGCTAAGTTGAATCGATGTGACATCACGGTCATCTCTGCTTTCTTTTCCCCCTCCCTTTCCTTTCAGTAGGTCGGTTGTTCTGTGGTGTGTAGTGTGTGAGAGAGAGAGTGTGTGTGTGTGTGTGTGTGTGTGTGTGTGAGAGAGAGAGAGAGAGAGAGAGAGAGAGAGAGAGTGTGTGTGTGTGTTTATCCTAAAACTCCAGGGTAAAAGATCTGCAGTTTCAAAAGGCCAGGTCAGCAGATACCAATGAGTGGACTTGATGCTGTCGCTCTTCCAGCTTGTTTTCTTTGTTTGTTTTTTTTGTGTATTTGTTGTTTTTGTTGTTTTTGTTGTTTTTTTAGCACAAAAACGTTTCTGCCCCTCTTATGTGACGCAGCCGCCGTTGTAGAAGTCCTCTTCCTCTCTCTGTCTTTTCACAAACCAAAACTTAAACGAAACCACAATATTCCTCATAAACACACACACACACACACACACACACACACACACACACACACACAAGCACACACACACACACACACACACAACAAAAGGTCAAACTTGATTCTTTTAAAAACAAACAAACAAAAAAAAAAAACGCTGGAGCAAAAGTGTAGCAGACGTTTTATTCCAGTTGTGTAAAAGTAAAAATAGCGGGGCTTCTAGAACGGCTACATCTGCACAGTAGCAACCCCCCACCCCACCCCCCCACCCCCCCATCACCCTCCCACCCCCCACACCCCCCCACCCCCACCCAAAAAAACAAACAAAAAAAACCAATCAGATCGGATTTGCAATAAGATGCACCCGAAAAACAGGAAAAAAAAAAAAAAAAGACGCCGGTCCACACTGTGATTTCAGCAGCCGGTGAAAAGCAACAAAAAAAGACAAAAAAAAGGTCAAAGAGAGAGAGAACGGGACGGAGGGACAGAGACGAGATGCTGGCCGCCTGCTCCCACTGACTCCTCCTCCTCCTGCAACACGCTGCTTCACTCTCTGGGTCGACCGAGGGCCACCGGCTTCTTTTGTGTGTGTATTTTTAGGATCTAACAAGTAGTTTTGGTGGGAAAGAGGGAGAAAAAGAAGAAGAAGAAGAAGAAGAAGAGGAAGTATATAAAAGGTGTTTATTTTTTTGAATCCAGAACCTGTATTTTTGTGTCTTAATGTTGAGTACGTTGAGCTCTTACCTGTGAAAGTCATGGTAGTCTCTGATGCTGTGCTTCTTCCATCGTGTCCTCAAACTGTCAGGCTTTTGATCCGAGTTCATGTTTCGTATGTTTTAATGTGAGGAAAAAAATTCTAGTTTGAAGTCTGTATCCGTGGAGCCTTTTGTTGGCATTCTAAAGTGCATGCTGAGATTAAAAAAAAGAAGAGAAGAACATTATGTCAAACTGTAAAAAGAAAAAGGAATAAAATGACATACTGTATATCACGTTCAAAACAATGTGTATAGAGTCAAGGTAAATGCTATGTGAGATTCACATAAACTATTTATCTTTTAACTCGTTTCCTTTCATCTTTTTTGCCTCGTCTCTCCTTCTTTTTCCACCTGGAAGTCAACGCAGACAAAGTGATGCAAGGTTGGAATCACTCACACTTCACGCTATCAGAACATGACTGTAAATACGTGTTAGTCTGATGAGGAGAGTAAAGAGACGTGAGAAGCTGAGGATTCACTGACATATTCAACACTTTTATTTTGTGGACAGAATTCCTTTTGTCGACTTCCTCAGCTTTTCTGGGCGGGATCCTTCCTTCTTCAGGTAAGTCTCTCGTGATGAAGGTCAGATCAAAGATCAAACAGTCATACAGATCAAACTGTATAAAACGGGTCTTTTTGACTGTAAATGTATAGTTATGGTTCTTTGGCTCCGCCCACAACATCTGGCTGAACATCTACAGTACGTACAGTAGCAGCTGTGACGATCCTCAGCTCAGCCAGAACAATCGCCTTTAATGGGTCAAAATAATAATAATAATAATAATAATAATAATAATAATAATAATATATGATATAAATCGGTCGAGATCGTGTGGGTTGTTGTACAATAAAGTTACAAAACGTTTAGCTTATTTTGCTGTAAACAACTTGTTATAAATAACTGCTAGAAATGTAGAAACTATAATATATATAATATATTTACATATATATTGTATACATATGAAAGCATTTACATATGGATGGATAGTTGTTTACATGAATTTATGCATCAAATGCTAGCAAAATTAGCTAATTAGCTAATACAGTATCAGAAACATTCAGTCAAGTTTTTACTTTCATAAAAGGACTTTTCTAGAAACTCAAAGACGTTTTACATGATGTGTAACCTGAAGAACTGAAGAACACATACCAACATGGAAAAGTTACAAGGAGATAAAGGAAGTTTGGATATCTAGACATTCCAGAACAGAGAGGCATTCCAGGGATTTATACATGTCGTAAACGTTGGGTTCAAAGAGGAATACCTGCTCTAGTTTTCCAGTAGATGAGTTGTGACCACAGGCCTGAGCCTACGTCACCCCTGGTCCTCCTCCTGGAGCTGCAGCAGCTCCTTCTTCTCCCTCGGGGTGAGCTTCAGAGATGGCGCTCCCCTCCCTCTCCCTCCCTCCCTCCCTCCCTCCCTCCCTCCCGCTTCCTGTGCCACCCCTGTTCATCCTCCAGCTCACGTCCGGCCCCGACGCTCTCCCTGTATCTCTGACACATCCCCGACTATCTTTACTCCCGTCGCCATGGAAACAGCCGCAGACGTGCTGGGAGAGATGTAAACAGCCGGAGCCGGGAAGTGTGTGGTTTTTATTCATTTATTTATTTATTTATTTTCTATTTCTCAAGACAGGAACCCCTTCCCCTCTCTCTCTCTCTCTCTCTCAGCCTCTCCTCACCCTCCCTCCCCCAGGGGGAGGGAGGGTGAGGCGAGGGGAGGGAGGGAGGGGAGGGAGGAGGATGTGGGAATGGCACCAGCTGCTGAAAATCGAAAATACCAAATTCGTGACATGAATATTGCATCCGAGGCTGCCTGGAACTTGTGGCCGTAACTCGGTGTGAAGCACGAGGAAACACGTTCCTCTGCAGAACAGGTGTGTGGGTTCAGAGCTGCTCTGAGACTTACCGGCTTCTGTTTCCTGGAGTTTTTTTTGTTTATTGTTTAAAGCGATGCTGGAAGAATCAGACCATACAGTCAGAGGATTTAGAGAAACTGTTGTGGGCAGGAGAATGAAAAGCTTCCGTCCATGGGAGGAGAAAGAAGAAAGAGGAGTCACAGTCGGGCAGGTTGCTCCTTCTCAGTAGAGGAGCTGCACAGTGATGGATGCCAAGGAGACAACATGAAATAAAAATAAAGCTGTTTCTTAATGTCCAGACTTTGGACAGGTTCACTTGTGGATGTTATGTATTTATTACAGTCACCACTGTTAATGCTCCAGAGATGTTAAACACACAACACAATCTTAGCTTGAAAATCCATTAATGATGTTTAATAATGGCAGTTTATATGTAAGACCTCACAGAGCTAAAGGGTCGGCAGACACTAGAGACACAATTAACCTGTTGATGACCTTCTCAATCAATCTGATAGTTTTGTGGAAAAAAAGGTGTTTTCATATGTTGTGCATCCCCACAAACACCCTCCTTCACATTCCTCTGCTGGTCTCATCTGGCTGAGAAAACCACAAAACCTGAGAAACAAACACCTGTAGACATCAGAGGAGTGGCATCTATATTTTATTTCACTGTCATGAGTCGTAGAGATGAAGGTAGGGGGCGAGGGGGGGGGGTAGAGGGGGGGGGGGGCAGCGTGGCGTGGTATTTGCACCCTGACGAGTGGCGTGTAACGAGGCCGGCGTGGTCGACCAGGGCGCTGAGTCAGCGTGTGGAGTGGAGGCTCCGTTTACAGGATCTGCTCCAGGTGCTCACTCCAAAAGACACGAGGACACTCTGAGAGGAGGAGAGAGAGAGGGAGAGAGAGAGGGAGAGAGAGAGAGAGAGAGAGAGAGAGAGAGAGAGAGAGAGAGAGAGAGAGAGAGAGAGAGAGAGAGAGAGAGGGGAGAGAGAGAGAGAGAGGGAGAGAGGAGAGAGGAGAGAGGAGAGAGAGAGAGAGAGGGTGAGGGAGAGAAGGGGAGAGAGAGAAGGGGAGAGATAGAGGGAGAGAGAGAGAGAGAGAGAGAGAGAGAGAGAGAGAGGGAGAGAGGAGAGAGGATAGAGAGAGGAGAGAGAGAAAGAGAGGGTGAGGGAGAGAAGGGGAGAGAGAGAGGGAGAGAGAGAAAGAGAGGGTGAGGGAGAGAAGGGGAGAGAGAGAGGGAGAGAGAGAGGGAGAGAGAGAGAGAGAGAGAGAGAGAGGGAGAGGGAGAGATAGAGGGAGAGAGAGAGGGAGAGAGAGAGGGAGAGAGGGGGAGAGAGGAGAGAGAGAGGGCGAGAGAGAAGGGGAGAGATAGAGGGAGAGAGAGAGGGAGAGAGGAGAGAGAGGGAGAGAGGAGAGAGAGAGGGCGAGAGGAGGGGAGGAAAAGACCAGCATCAGAGCTACAGGAGGCAACGACAATGACAACGACGATGATAAGAACTGATTTATTTGATCAGTTTAGGAGTCACTCAGAGATGAAAGGAGCTTCCTACGATCTATCGATTATTTAAAGCAATAAAATTACTGCATCTCCTCCAGTTTCCATTCAATATTTCAAAACAGGACTGAAGGTATCACTGATCTACGTTTCTTCTGTCATCTCTAGTTTTAGTGTCTCTTCAGCTCTAGGTTTTGCCTCCAACCCCTGGATGTGATGTGACATAAACTGCACATATACAGGCAATAAATGATGACAATCTGCACTCTGTCTACATTCAGCCCAAATGTTGAAATTGAAGTCCCATTTTTGTTTTTCAAACGCTCCTGTGACTCATCTTCTCTCGTTAGGTTATTGAGGTGATTGAAGAAGTCATAGCTTCACAAAAGTAGTGTAATAAATGAATGAAACAAAAGACAAGTGTAGAAATATGTCAAATATGCCTTTTTTTAACATGTCAAGCTTCAAAAAAGACAAACGTAAGACAGAGAAAGTCTGAAGACACAGTCAGTGACCAGGTGAGACGCGGATGATGAATCTGAAGCAGGAAGAATCAAGAAGTGAGTTTTAACACCTGAAACTGACCCTCCAGGCTTCCCGTCCTCCTCCTCACCACTCTCGGAGTACGTGGGATCCTGCTCTGTGTGTGTGTGTGTGTGTGTGTGCGTGCGTGTGTGTGCGTGTGTGTGTGTGTGTTTAGAGTGTTATTTTAGCAGCAGAGAGAGGGAAGCACTGCTATGTAAATGATCTCTTCAGCTGCGGTTAAAGGTGTTTCGTAACCTCCCAGGCAGATTCCTGAAGGTTTCAGACACAGGATGAAAACCAGGTGATGAGACAGGAAGTGAACTGGGATCCAGCTGTGGAAAAACATTTGCCTTATTTGTGTGTGTCTGTGTATAACGTTTTGGAGATATTTGGAAAAACACAATTTTCACAACCACAAGTCCACAAAGAAAATGTCCTATTGTGAGTCCACAAGAGGTCAGAGGTCAAACAGGTGCAGAGTGGGAAGCATAAAGCAAATATTCTCTCAAACAGATGTGTTAAAGCTTTAAATGTGTCATTCTCTCACAGTATAAACATGTTACAGATAGTTATCAGTGTTGTCTCATCCCTCAAATTACATCCCTTGAACTGATATCTCCTATGACTACGTTCCTTAAAAGTATAGATAAAGGGCTCATTTTCAATTAATACTTATTTATTTTTAACAACATACCAACAATTCTGTGTCCACAACAACATTTCTATTTAATTGTGTTTGAAGTGACATCGGAGCGATAGAGCGCCCCCACTGGCTGTACCGGTAACTGCTTCGACATTAGCAGGCGTTAAGCTGAGCTGAATTTGTTCCACCTCAACGTGTTGGATAAACAATCCTCTGAGCACAAATGTGCAGCGTAGAGACTCTAGCTCAGTGTGAAGCTGTCAGATAAATAAATAGCTCTGAAGTCAGCGTGAAGCAGTGTGTAGGAAGCTGTTAGAAACAAGCAGAGGGCGCCTTTAGTTTCCTCAGCTAACGCTAACACTGTTAGCCTCTTTGCTAGCTCTGTTGTAAACACATGGAGGTCTGGGAGGGGGTCGCCCCCAGACCCACAACAACAACAACAGCAACAACAATAACAACAACAACAACCCAACAACCAGCAGAAAGATCTGCTGCTTCACTCCCACCTACAGGAAGGAGAGGAAACACGTCAGAAAACGTGAGTGACTCCCTCTCAGTTTGCTCTGGAGTTCCCTCCATTTTGTGTGTGCGTGTGCTGTGACGTGTCTTTAATTCACAATACAAACATGATATGCGATGGATTCTATTTTTCCTCCACAGTACAACAGATAAAAGTCTAAGGGGGGGGGGAGTGTGAAAATATAAATGGGAACATGGATGGAACATTCTAGTCATGTGACTTTTATCCAACGTGAAATCCATAAGAGATACTGACTTAAACATAATCCAATTATTGTGTTATCTATATTATGGTCAATAATCAAACTTTTTCTATCCTGGAGGGGATAATATCCACTCCTTGTCTTGTATTCCTTTTAATCCTCTTTTTCAACAGTTTCTCCTGGAAAACGCTGTCATTTCTAACCTTCTTTCCTTCTCCGCCGTACGACAGACAAACGACAGCGCTCCGGTTTGCTTCCCGAGGCGTCGGGATCAAACGCTGCTGCTGGGATCTGACCGAGGCGTCGCTGCGGCTACAAACACAGAAGGGGAAAATAAATAGACGGAGACAGAATGAGACCATTATGATCAGGGAAATGTCTGTTCAGTGGAGACGAGCGTGTCAGCTGTCAGACGATTACCTAACTCTGTGATTCAGACACCAACCTCACACTCCGGGGCCGAGCTGCATCCTGTAAAGCTGCCAGAATCACGTTCAACTGCCTCGACGCCTCTGGCTGAGCTGGAGACTCACAGCTTCTTAAAGAAGAGACGAAAACAGAGTTTTCTGATGAAACCAGGACATGAAGACGCCATGAAGTCCAGGTGTTAAGCAGGAGAGAGAGACTAAGAGAGAGAGAGATGGAGAGAGAGACAGTTTGCCACTTTCAACAATTGTTATTAACTACTTTTGTATTTTTGTTTTAAAAGACTTTGGTAATATTGTAAAACAGAGTCATGCCAATAAAGCTTGTTGAGTTGAATTGACAGAGAGAGAAACAGATATGACAGGGAGAGAGAGAAAGCGGGAGAGAAAGAGAGAGAGAGATACAGAGACCAAGAGAGAGAAGAGGGGACGAGACAGAAAGAGGGGTAGAAAAAGTTTGGGACAGGGACACAGAGAGAGACAGAGAGTGAGAGAAACCAGAAGAGAAAGAGAGACGGAGAGACATAGAGACAGACATAAAGAAAGAACGAAAAGAGGGAAACAGAGAAGAATGGGGGACAGAGAGCGAGAGAGAGACTCTGAGTGAGAGAGACCATAAGAGAGACAGAGACAGGGAGACAGACACAAAGAGAGAGAGAACAGAGGGACAGAGGGAAAGAGAGGGACAGAGAGAGCAGGGGAGAGAGATAGAGACAGAAAGAGAGTGGGAGAGAGGGGGGGCGACAGAGAGAAAGAGACCATAAGAGACACAGAGATGGAGAGAGAGACAGAGACAGTGGAGGAGAGTGAAATGGACAGAGAGAAAGAGAGACAGGGACAGAGAGGGAGGGAGGTCTGTTAACCCTCTCTCCTCAGTCATTCCCATTGATCAGCTGGAGCCTCTAATCCAGCTCAGCCTCCTCCGTGTCCTGACACACTGTGACATCACAGGCTGGCGAGCGCCCAGCGGCGAGCGCCATAATGAGCCCGCCCCCCGAGGTGAAGCTGCAGACCCAGCCGCCAATCACCAGCCGCCAATCACCAGCCGCCAATCACCAGCCGCGCTGCCACGGTGGACCTGTCCCCATCACTGTGTCTGTTCCCATGTCCCATGTTCCCATGACATTCCATGATCCATCTTCTGTCCATCTGGTCTGAGGGGAACTGGTCATGTGACCTCCTAGGTCAGGTGACATGGGTCTGCTGACAAGCCGGTCCTTTGATTCTTTCTTTGACCTCTTAGATTCTTTAACTTTGAGTATTAATCTCCTGCTCTTTGATGTTACATCATGAGTGGATGGACAGGTAGTGAACATCGTATAATTATTATATAACAGCAATGAACAACAGATAATACTGTGATAATCACACGCTAATAATGTAATGACCCTGGACGAGCAGTGAGGGAATGAATCTGGTTATTTGAGATTAAATGGCTGAATTCACAGCCTCTCCTGGACCTTTGGTCCGGACCAGTCGTGATGAAACCGAGTGAAACCTCTCGTCACAGATTTAATCCCGAGTGTGATTTAGATTAAGAGTCTGTCTGAGGCACCGTATTCTCTCTCCTATCAGGGAGAACGAGACTGTTCACACCTGCAAAGAGCTTTTTTCCCAGTCCTGGGTCTGGACCTGGGTATCTATCTACAGGCAGGACATCCAAATAAAGAAAAACTTTTATTGTTTCTCTAGTGTTTATTGTGTAAGTGTCTGGCGCGTTTGGTGCCATCTACTGTTCTTAATCTGCTCTGGGTTAGGGTTCCATCACTCCAGATGTTTGGGTCTGTTTTTAACCGGATCAACAGGCGTCTCGTCCCGTCTCTGTGCCGCTGACCGATAGAACACATTTGTGCCGCACTGAAAGCTCACAGAGATGGAGCTCTAATGCAGAACTAAAAGGAGAGGGAACCATCTGAACCCATCTCCACTGCTCTTCATCAGCCCATGTTCTGATGTACTCGATGCTGGTGTGCAGCCTCATGCCGGGTTAAAGAACAGCACTGATTACAGCAGATAGGCCTCCTCCTCCCTTCCTCCTCCTCCCCTCCTCCTCCTCCTCCTCCCTCCCTCCTCCTCCTCCCTTCCTCCTCCTCCCTGGAAACAGTGAATAATTCAGATGGCTGTGATTTAAATGCAGCCAAACAGCCATAAACTCACTGGGAGCCTGATCCTGTGCCCAGTTTGAGTACGTGCCTCGTTTTTTGTTTTTTTCTCGTCTCTCTGAGCCACTCGTCTTCATCTCACAGAGAATAATTGTTTTAGGTGGATTTACACGAGTGAAGGAAATGTGTAAACATCCTCTGGGACGACGGGATGAGTCAGGTAACCTCACGTGTGTTCCGGCCTCGTCGGGAGCTGAGGCTGTTATCAAACTCACCTCCAATAGCACAAACAAACAGCACGGATCAAACCAACCCTGAGTCACCTCAGCAGACAACACACACACACACACACACACACACACACACACGCACACACACACACACAGTCATTCATGCCTGCAGCTCCTAATGACCACGCAGCGGATGTACGGATGGCACAAATTCAATCAACACATGAGTGATGCAAAATGAAAAGAGACGAGGAACACGCAAAAAGTGGAAAAAGAAAACACAACAATCGCATCATTCAGATTCCTCATAAGCAGATGGTTGTGGGGTGAGTTAAGCAGCTGTGTGTGTGTGTGTGTGTGTGTGTGTGTGTGTGTGTGTGTGTGTGTGTGTGTGGTGTGTGTGTGTGTGTGTGTGTGTGTGTGTGGGGCAGGGGAGGTTATTGATCTTCAGGCGCCAGGAAACCCTGTTCTCCCATTTCCACTGTAATGAAACATAATCGCTTTGAGAGTGGCAACTTTGCCTCACAGAAAGTCATCAAATGATCTGGGCCTCTTCCAGTTGGCACCGAGTCAGGCTTTCTGCCAGCGAGAGTGTGTGTGTGTGTGCGTGTGTGCGTGAGCATGTGTGAGTGTGTGAGAGAGAGAGAGAGAGAGAGGATGGGGGAGAAAGAGAGGATCAGTATGGATAAGTGAGTGGAGCAGAGTGTAAACAGTGTAGATACACCGTACGTATCGTATGTTTGTTAAGATTCTTCGATTTTATTCATGGCAAAATGTCTCCTCTCCTGACGCTGCTCCTCCAGACGTGTCCATCTAGAAGCTGATCTCAAAGTGTGATGGAAACACTTTGTTCACATCTCCAGGTCACGTGACCTGACGTAGGGGTCACATGACCAGTTCCCTTCAGACCAGATGGACAGAGGAGGAGACTCAACTGTTTCTACATCTGATTCAAAGATCTAAGAAAACTGTGTCACCAGAGTTATGGGAATAGACTTGAGACTAGACTAGAGATGGAGATCTGGTTCTGGCTCCTCTCTGATGTCTGTCTGGAGCCATAAACACAGTTCCTCTACAAAAGGAAACAAAACCGTCAGGTTCAGATTAAAGATGGTTTAAATCAATAACAGATAAGAAGCCACAGGATCATAGAAGTTATAAAGAAGAACATGAATCTAAGAAAGTTTTTACCCAGATTACAGCTTACCTCATGTTTCCTCTACGATTCTCTTAATTCAAGCACCTCTCTTGAAACTTTATGCAGATAAAATGAATGTATATTGAGCAATTTCACAAATACTATAGATAACAAATCAGTCTAATCTAGTAAAGAGAGAGAGAGAGAGAGAGAGAGAGGAGTGACCACAGCTGTCACTGGTCGTCCAACATCATCAACGTCATCAAACAGGTCGAGTCTTCAGGCCTCTGATTCTGCTGCTGGGGAGCAGAGACGTGACGTCTGCAGCAGCAACTGTTTCTGGTCTGATTATAGAGGACGCGTAAATAAATAAATAAATACAAAGCTTCACTTCACTGCCGTTGCCAAGCAACACAAACTCCAACAACAACCTGCAGAAAGCGACTTCTAATTAGTCTTTAACGAGTGTGTGTGTGTGTTTGTGTGTGTGTGTTTGTGTGTGTGTGTGTGTGGGGGGGGGGGGGGGGGGGGGTTATAAGGGAGGAGATGGAGGCTGAGCTCCAATGATCCAGAGAAGTTCTCTGGGATTCACTGGGATACGGCGACTGTACGTACGGATCAGTGCAGGATCAGAGTCAGCGTTGTGTCTGTCAGCTGTCTTACATGTACTGGACATACAGGACGTGGGACGTTCCTCGCTGTCCCACAGGTGGACAAAGACAGTACAAAGATTAGAGTCTGGACAGGACAGGACAGGACATTCAGTGATGAGAGGTGTTATGTTCTGTCCTATCCTGAGTATAACACACGGTAAGTGAATCTGAGCTTAACAAGATTACGAAGGTGCATTACATAATGTGTGATGTGTCCTATCCTAAGTGTAGCACAAGATAAGATAAGTCTGAGCTAGACAAGGGGGGGGTGGGGGGGGTCAGTCCACTCCAGTCTGGCTGTGTAGTGCAGGATGATGTGGAGCTGAGAGGCCTTTGGTTCCAGAAACCTAGAAACTCACTCTGCTCATCGTCTCTCTGCTGTACATCACAGCCCAGCTTCATCCTGAACCTGAACACTTCATCTTCATCACGCGTGTAGGTTCAAGCTAGCGAGGCTCGAGCTAGCGAGGCTCAGCTAGCGAGGCTCAGCTAACGTGATGCTACGCTGTCGAGATGACAAATGGCCTCAGAGGCTTCTGATGATGGCTGCCACAGTCCACCGTGCTCATTTCACTGAGTTTATTACATTTTTTGTGAGGTTTGACCTTGAGTGCTGAATGTTCACACACACACACACACACACACACACACACACTCACACACACACACACACAGCACTTAAACTCCACCAGTAGCCACAGAGCAAAATCATTATTCTGTATGAGTCCAGTGATTTGTGAACTGTAACAACTGACTGATTAATCATCTATTAATCTATTATTGGCTAACAACACAATCAACAACAATTTTAGGAATCAATCAGTGGGTTTAAGCATTATTTGAGAAGCGTTTTGAGTTATATTAAGTCAAAATTCTTCCTTTAGCTGCTTTAATGTGAATCTGTGACACCAAATTGAACCATGTTGAGATTTTAAGACCGATCTTGACCAGAGGAATCAAATATCAAAGGTAACTGTCCAAAATCACACAACACACACATAGATAATTGTTGTGAGAAATTGTTGCAGCTCCTCAGCACATAAACAAAGAGCTGAAAGAGCCACGTTACATCTCATCAATGTAAATACAGGAACAAATGCAGATTTAATACGTTTCTGTGGAAGTGAATTAAAACTGCAAAGTCAGAATGAAACATCATGTGTGTGGAAGCTCCCCCCCCCCCCCCTCCCCTCCACACACACACACTCACTCACAGCCTCCCCTCAGCCTCTCGGGGCCTGGACGTTAGCGTCTGGGCTGCGATGCCGTCGCCCACTCACTTCTCTCAGACGTCAGAGGTGAAGGTGAGGCTCCTCCACTCGTCCCCCAGGAAAACACGTCTGTGTGTTTCAATCACAGCGAGGCTGAGGGCCCCGAGGCCAGGGGCCCCCCCTGAGTCCTGGGGGGGGAGGGGGAGGGGCCGAGAGTCTGAGCCGTTCAGGGACTGCCCACGCTCGTTTACCAGCAGGCTGTGAGTGGCTCTGGGTTAATCAACCACGCTGCACCACTTAGCAGGAAAACCAGCACGTGTGTGTATGTGTGTGTGTGTGTGTGTGTGTGAGTAGGTCAAATAATGGCGGACCAACGTGTCCCTCTGCTCTCAAAGTCAAACTCCTCACCGTGTCGTCTGAGACGGTCCGTGGGCTGCTCACCTGGCCGTGTGAGTGGAGAAACCTCCGCCTGGATGTTGGCCTCCATCCCGATCCCTCGCCTCGCGTCTCAGCCGCTGTTTTACCGTCCGAGTTAGGGAGGGAGGAGTCTGCCCCCCGCTCCACGGCCAGATGAGCCCAGATAATTACATCTTCTCACCTGCTCTGATCGTCAGGATTCATTAAGTGCATCAGCTGATTAATCTGCTCGCCTTCCTGCCTGTAATGAGCAGGTGACCAGCCGGACTGGGGCGCTGCGCTCCGGGACCCAAAGACACACATTAGCCTCAAGTCAGAGGAGAGAACACTTCACTCTGCGTAACCACGGTTAAGGAAGTCTGGTTTACCCGGACGGTGAGGAAGTTCAGACAAGATGGAGGATTGTTGAAATATCTAATAAAACCATGGAAACGCAAAATGTTGTGAACATCCATCTTCCTCCAGGTGGAACAGGATTTCACAAGTATTACTGGATGTTTGGAGAACAGACTATGTAGGGTTATGGCTCATTCACAGCACAGCTTGAATGAGGAAATACCTGCCAGAGAGGAGTCAGTGTCCCTGTGTCCAAAGACCCAAACTAGCCTCAAGTCAGAGAAAACTTTCCTGACTTCATTCAGTTTGGTTCCAGTTGAGTCATCCTGGGTTTTTTGGGTTTTTTTTTTTACATCCTACGATTACCAACTCAATCCTCTCCTTCCCTGTGGAAACGTCTGGTCAACTGGTTGAGATGAAAGCTCTGAGAACATGAATTGAATGGTTAGGGTCCCTCCAAAGCGGACTCTCCAAACAAACAGCTTCTGCCTGTCTCGCCTTTATTTTTCCACCCAGCAGATAGCGGCTGTTCCACCGTCTGATAAAGAGATCCTCTTGAAAAGATTTCACAACAGATTACATATGCACAGAATCCTAATCACGACCGTGAGGTTCTTAAGGTCGTCAGAGGAACCGCAGCTCAAACTTAACGACCCCAGCGCTGTTACTAGCCAGGGCTGGGCAGCTTGTGAGGCGATCGATGAAACCTCTAAAACCAACAGATTGATCCAAACTGCTGGAAGTCCTGATTAACAAACCAGGGCTTTTCCTCCTCTTTTAAACTGCTGATGTGATTTAATTACTCTGACACAATCATTTCTGTGTAATCGTCTGTCTGTTGGATTTCTACGTAGCTTTGACCCCATTACATTTGTGAGTTCTCTGTACAAAGTTTAGATACTTCAGCCTCGAGTCAGGTGAACACTATGAATGTTCTTTGCGCCTGCAGATAGGAGCTGCACATAACTGAGCTTTTCCAGCCGTCGCTCTCATTTAGCATGGTGTAGGTGAACGTGAGGAGAGGAGACGAGGGTATCTGACACTTCTTCTTTGTCCGACCTTGTTGGAGCCACTGTCCCCGGTTTTGGAAAATACAAATAAATACGAGTCTGTCTGCGAAGGTTTAAGCCCTCCTCAGCATCCATCCAAAAATAACCGCTCTACTCTCCCTCAGTCTTGATTGTGTGGACAAATCAAGCAGCCATTACCCTCTCCTTACCCACTCCTTACCCGCTCCTTACCCGCTCCTTCCAGTCCTATTTGTCCAGAGCGGTTTGTTCAGCTCGGCTGTGTTGAACCCTCCCAGCCTCTCTCACCACCCAGGCCACGGTGGAGCGAGACTAAAGCGGCCGTCAGGTCCCACACCTGCAGCCCGGCACGTCTCACGCCCGTCAGCCCACGGTTAATCTGCTTTACGTGCTCGCTGATGATGCGTCGCAGCTTCAAAGCGCTCTGGATGCATCACGTGGGTTCGCGTGAAACAGCGAGAGGTTCCTGAGACTTCACCCCCACCCCCCCGAGAACCTGCAGGGTGGTGCTAACCCACAACGACACATCAGAACAGATCAGTGTGATTTCTGCTGTTTGGTCTGATGAGACGCTTTCAACCCCGAAAGAAGGAAAATCCACAATCATCTCCATCATCCTTAAGCAGAGAGCATGCAGCCTCGTTCAGGTAAACAGGATTGTTTCTTCTTCTGGTTGGACCGTATGTTTGGTTCGACCTTGGCAACCTGAGCAGCGTTTACCTTACAGTGTCCTCACCCAGTCGGCCTCCTTCAGCACTGTCCAACCAGGAGAGGACGAGAACAGGTGAAGGCATCATTTCACTCCAGATACACTGTTCAGTCTCAGGCTGCTTCTGGTTCTTGTTATTATTGTTGTTGTCTTAATCTGATGGAGAAGAACCCAGCCGGGCCGTCTGCTGCAGATCAGTTCAGACCGATCTGCAGCAGACCGACCCTGTCGTACTCCAGTCGGTAGCGGAGTACGACAGGGTACAGTCTGGTACTTCTGATCTTTCCCGTTCAGCCATCAGAGCCTCTGAGATGATGATCAGTCAGATGGTGGTGGCATCCACAGCTCCGGCTCTCTGGGTCTAACGTCCAGTAACATTTCATCACCTTATCACAGACGAGGACGACGAGTCCACTGGTCTCTGGTTCATCATCATGTGATTACCTGGTGGAGAGTTGGAGTCTTTGGCATTGAGATTTTCTCAATCTCTCTGCTTTTACCTCTTCAACCTGGTAACCTTTCATTGTGATCTTACTGTACTTATCCGGCCTGTTTCTGTATCATTATTATCAAAGTCATGTACAGCGGAGCAACGTAAAGTCACGCAGAGTTACATAAAGTCACAGTCATGTTCCGCTGGAGTCGTGTGGAGTTTAGACCAGAGCACCCTCCGCCTACATCACCATTCAGAGTAATGGGCGTGAAGCTGCCTCTGCTCAGGGACGGGAGGCAGTGAAGGGCACGGACGTGACTCTTCAGGCTCATTTCTGCTGACGTGTCTCCGCTCCTGCTTCTTCCTCAGTCTCCTCTTGGTCTGGTTGCCCTGGTTTTCCTCTGGTTCTACTCTCTTTTTTTCATCCTGTATAGATTCATCTCTCGTCTGCCTCTCCACACCTGTGTCAGTAGCTCTCTGCTCCTCTCTGCCATGGTTACCTGCTCCTCATCTCTTTGTTCCCATACAAGGGAATAAAGGTCACTTCATCCGCCCAATGAAGACGAGGCTCCGCCCCCTGTTATCTTATCTCACCTTCTCTTCGCCTGGGAGGCAGTGCCTATTGATTTCTATAAGCTGAGTGTGTGTGTGTGTGAGAGAGTGGTGCTGGGTGGAAGTGGAAACAGCGGCTCCTGCTTTCGCTCCACATCCCCAAAGTGTCGGGAGTTGCTTGGCAACAGGCGGCGAGGTGAACCGCAGAACGACGGCGTCTCCAAATCCAGAGGAGCTGAGCAGGACTGGCAGCGAGAGGCCGGGACCGGCTCTCACACACTCACATCCAGGCCATTAAACCCAGGCTGTACATCACATTCACAGGGCGTGTCTGGATGTGAATACACTGACCGTGGCGAACTTTCTGACCCTCTTTTGTGAAGAGTTGTTTAAAAAAAGCTTTAGCTGCCATCACCTGTGGACCATCCATCGCATCTACCATCGATTCTCTACGTGAATATCAAGTGTGGAGTCACACAAAGTCACGCTGGGGTAAACTCTGCAGTGTTGCTCCTGGACGTATGCAGTCTCCACATCAACCAGTAGTTATTAGAGTTTGTGAGACTTGTCTAAGTCGTCGAGTTCGACCTCAGGTCCAAGCAGAAGGTCTTCAGTGACTGAGGATGAAGGTCCGAGGGTGGTCAGGTGGGAAGAACCAGCGCTCATACTGGTGTGAATGGGGATACTAATAGAGATATATTTTCTTCTTCTCTGACCAAATCTTTGTCTATCCTTGTGTCTTTCTACATAAATGTGTCACATCTTATGATTTTCTGCGAGGCATCTACAGCCTTTTAGTCTTAGATGTTCTGGATTCTGAGTCCCTCAGCTCCTCCGTCTAGTTTCCAGTGTTTTTGGAGCTGAGACGTCTTTACAACATCGCGTCCCGTTTCTCTCTAGTCCTGGAGATCAAAAAAACACATTTCCATAGCTCCTCTTCTTTTCTTTTCAACTTTCTCAAACAGATTTAAAATAGACTCGTCACCAAACAATAAGAGCAGAGGTTGCTGAGTCCTCCTCCTCCTCCTCCTCCTCCTCCTCCTCCTCCTCCTCCTCCTCCTCCTGCTGAGGGTCTGCAGCACACTGCGGTCAGAGTGAATCCACCCAACGCCTTTCATAATGAGAAACTCTGTATCTTGCTCCCATGGAGACTGTGACATATCGAGTTTACGTTGTTAACCTTTAGTTGAGGATTCTGTGGTTTTCTCTCTCTGGCTGCACAAAGATTCGTCCTTGGAGCTTTCAAGCAGAGAAAAAGCTGCTTTTCATCCCGAGCTAGAAGTCTAGAAGTCTAGAAGTCTAGAAGTCATCCTGCCTCGCAGACGCCAGCTCGCAGCGCGCACGGCCGCCATGTTCGAGCCCGGCGGAAAATCTGAAAATCTGATGCCTGTTCATGCTTATCTGGCAACCACAGGAAGGTTTCACTCCGACTGGCTGCCACTGACATGCATTATATAGTTTGTGAAACTCAACATGACTGATAATATGCAACTCTACGTGATTACATGATCACTTGTGACGCTACGTAACTTACGACTTCATAGCATAGCTTCTCAGCTTATTCCCATTCACTATGGAGTGATGTGTCCACATCCAGCCTGATATGTTGGAGCCAGAATCAAAGCAGGAACCAGAACCTGAGGAAGAACCTAAGAAGGAACCAGAAACTGAGGAGGAACCTGAGGAGGAACCAAAGCCTGAGGAGGAACCTGAAGAGGAACCAGAGACTGAGGAGGAACCAGAAACTGAGGAGGAACCTGAGGAGAAACCAGAGATTGAGGAGGAACCAGAGGAGGAACAAGAGCCTGAGGAAGAACCTGATGAGGAACCAGAAACTGAGGAAGAACCTGAGGAAGTACCAGAGCCTGAGGAGGAACCAGAAACTGAGGAGGGACCTGAGGAGGAACCAAAGCCTGAGGAGGAACCTGAGGAGGAACCAGAGATTGAGGAGGAACCAGAGGAGGAACCAGAGCCTGAGGAGAAACCTGATGAGGAACCAGAAACTGAGGAAGAACCTGAGGAAGTACCAGAGCCTGAGGAGGAACCTGAGGAGGAACCAGAGCCTGAGGAGGAACCTGATGAGGAACCAGAAACTGAGGAAGAACCTGAGGAAGTACCAGAGCCTGAGGAGGAACCAGAGACTGAGGAGGAACCAGAAACTGAGGAGGAACCTGAGGAGGAACCAAAGCCTGAGGAGGAACCTGAGGAGGAACCAGAGACAGAGGAGGAACCAGAGGAGGAACCAGAGCCTGAGGAGGAACCTGATGAGGAACCAGAAACTGAGGAAGAACCTGAGGAAGTACCAGAGCCTGAGGAGAAACCAGAGACTGAGGAGGAACCAGAAACTGAGGAGGAACCTGAGGAGGAACCAAAGCCTGAGGAGGAACCTGAGGAGGAACCAGAGACAGAGGAGGAACCAGAGGAGGAACCAGAGCCTGAGGAGGAACCTGATGAGGAACCAGAAACTGAGGAAGAACCTGAGGAAGTACCAGAGCCTGAGGAGGAACCTGAGGAGGAACCAGAGCCTGAGGAGGAACCTGATGAGGAACCAGAGACTGAGGAAGAACCTGAGGAGGAACCAGAGCCTGAGGAGGAACCTGATGAGGAACCAGAGCCTGAGGAAGAACCTGTGGAGGTACCAAAGCCTGAGGAGGAACCTCAGGAGGAACCAGAGACTGGGGAAGCACCAGAGGAAGAACTTGAGGAGGAACCAGGAGCAGAGACACTGACGTTTCACCAGAAACTTCACCAAACTGCTGCAGGCTCACACTCATGTTCTTCCTCACATTCTTCTTCTGGAGATGGAGGACACTAGGGTTGGAGTCGCATCACATCTCAGTCCAGATGATGATGATGTGACCTCCGTCTCACAGAAGTCTCTACGTACAGAGAGTCTCCTTTAACGTGTTTCTTCAGCATCACTTCCATGTTTCTGCTCCTTCGATAAAAACAAAACCAGAGAGACCTTCAGAGCGTGATCATGTGACTGTGTGTGAAGGTTTGAAGGCCTCCTCCCCTCCAGAACCTGTGTGTGGTTACGCCCCCTACAGGCTCAGCGGGAGCATTACAGCCAACCAGTGATGAGCAGCAGCCCTGGACTCTCCCCAAAAAGGGAAATGTAGAGTCAAAGAAAAAGATGAAGAAGACTCTGAGGTAGATCGTGGTTGAAGTCGTATTCTGCTGAGTCTTCTCTTCAAAACAGAAGCCCTTGTGAAAAAAAATTAGTGGGTGTGGGAGTAAGATTGTAAGAGAGGATCCAGCGATGAGGAAACTCCAACATTTGCTCATATTGATAAATTCTGAGATGAATATATGACTGGAATGTGATTCACTCATCAATTCATTCAGAAAACAATATAAATGGACACAGAAAGTCATTACGTGTCTGAAATCAAGCGTAATCTGACGTGAGGTAGAAATATTACAAAGTAATTAGTCAAAACTGGTTCTTAATGGAGTTTCCGGAACATTAACCTGGCATGAAATAATTACAAATACAGCAAACTAGAGGCAATCATTTCCACGCTAATGGCGTTATTTGTTTGGTGCAGGCAAAAGAGCACACACACACACAGTGTGTGTGTGTGTGTGTGTGTGTGTGTGTGTGTGTGTGTGTGTGTGTGTGTGTGTGTGTGTGTGTGTCCTGAGGGCCTCCTCTTCCCTCCGACAGACATTTCCGTCTCGACTGTGGATTTTCCTCTCCTGTGTTGACATGTTGTTTCATCCCTTCAGGTAAAATTTGATTTTATATATTTTTTATATATTTAGTTTTACTCCAATTGAGAAATAGAGAGAGAGAGAGAGAGAGAGAGAGAGAGAGAGAGAGAGAGAGAATGAATCTGCATTGGACCTGAACATTCAACAAGTCATCTGAAACATAAGGAACAATATCACCTGTATTTGCCTCTTTAGGGTAAATCTGGCACCTGGTAATGTTTTTGTATTTGTGTATAACTGTATTAAAGTGCATGACGATAAACACTTATCGTGTATTATGAGGGTTCTGTGAGACTTTTCATACATCGTGTTGTTTTTTTCTCTATTGTATATTAATGAGTGAAGCTCATTACTGGAGATATTTGCCAGGAATACACACTTACCATCAGCCAGAGGAGCGACAACGTCAGTGTCAGTGTTACGGTAAAGTCACTTATTGCAGGTATGAACCATCCGGACACCACACACACACACACACACACACACACACACACACACACACACACACACACACACACACACACACACACACACACACACGCACACAGAGGAGCCGTGTTGAACTTTACTGCCCTGTGAGATGAAAGTCATTTCCTGTTGCTGTCGTCCTATCAGGATGTTGTGAGCTAATGTAAACTAATACAGAGACGCACTAATGCACCAGCTGGGAAAACACAGACCGCCAGTCGTTATGAGAGGAACGAAGCTTCAGTTCAACTCTGAGGCTGATGAAGATGAAGATGAAGAGTCAAGTTTGACGTTTGTTCTTAAAACTCATGAAGCAGCGTTTTGACCCAAACAACTTCTGACTCAAACTCAGCTGATAGCAGCTGGTTTCTGATCAGTTTGATCACTGTCCTCATTCCCAGTGTTGGTGCAGTTACCTTACCACATTGACTAGTGATGAATCTGGTATTTACTCTCAGGACTCTGAAATCTGAATCTTTGAATCTTTGTATCTTTGCACTCTTTCTCTTCTGTTTCCGCATCAATCCATTACCAGTTGTTTTCCTTGCACTAAAACAAACGTGTCTTTCCAAAACACAACTTTCAAATCCGATTTTATTGAACTGAACGGCAAAACAATAGAACACTGAATCATAAGAGGAAAATATAGAAATGTATGTAATTATTTATTTATTGAATGTAACCTTCAGTCATCCAGGATATCAATCTGTTAATATAGATAACTAAACTAAATTATTATATGTATATAATACCAAGTAATATGATACACTGATACATTTTTATTAATTTTCTATGTATAAGATGCACATATTATATACCCTAGTATTACTGTGTGCAGTATTATATTACAGTACTATATAATAATATTATATAGTAACTTAAATATCTTCAATAACAGGGAGGTAAGTGCTTAGACGCACTTATGTTGGACAAACTTTGCAGGTAACTTTTGTCAAGCCTCAAACTTCCTGGAGTTTGATGGAGATGAAGGAGGAGGGATGGAGGGAGGTGTGGATGAGTGGAACGGTCTCTCCTCCTCCTCCTCCTCCTCCTACTGCTCCTTGGCCTCCTTTCTTCAGTCTTTGGTGCCCTCAGATGCCTCTTCTTGATTCCCCATCACCTGGGTAGGTGTCTTTATTTGAGGACCACGCAGGTTTTGGACACGACCGTGTGTGTGTGTGTGTGTGTGTGTGTGTGTGTGTGTGTGTGTGTGTGTGTGTGTGTGTCCTGTCTGCTGAGGAGGGGGGAGGACAGACGGGAGGAGCTGCGGGGGGTCGGCCTCCACAGAGACTCTGCAGTCAGCTGTGTTCCTTAATTTAGGCCGTAACTTTGTCCCCCGTTTGTCCTTCAAACAGCATCCGTCCCCCCGGCGCCGGTCGCCATGGCAACAGGGCGCCCTCTCAGGACGAGGCTGCACAGAGACACGGAGGGAAAACAAAATATCAGAAAGAGGAGGTTATGTAAGAGAAATTTTAGATGAAAGAAGAGAAATCTAAATTCACTGCGCACGAAAACATGATTGTAGGTCTGTGAATGGAGCGAGAAGAGAGAGGCATGTGGATGAAGTGACATCCATAAATGAAAACTGTTTGGGCTGTGTGTGTGTGTGTGTGTGTGTGTGTGTGTCTGTGTGTGTCTGTGTGTGTGTGTGTGTGTGTGTGTTTGGACTTATTGATGGGAATAATGTTCAGTGAGCAACTCCAGCTTTTCAATTCGGGAAATATTTTCCTTTCATTCGTGTGACTCGAGTTTTTTGTATATTTATAGTTTTGGCTTCAAGAGTTCAAGTCAGGAAAGCGCCTTGAATGTTCTATAATCGTATTAAAGCCCACATCTCATATATGTTTGATGCTTGCTCGCAGCTCTGAGGACATAACTGCACTTGTTGGACGTTTCTTAAAACAAGCAAACCATGTTATGCTACGTTATGTGGGAACGTGATGACTCTTAAATGTCCTGTCAAACTTTTCCAAATGTCCATATATTTGGAGTGCTGGCCCTTTGTTTTAAGCGTTTTAAGGTGGATCTTTTTCCCTCCCGTCACACATTTGTGGCCTGAAGGTTCTCAGTCGGGTTGCTGCTGACCTTCATCATCTTCTTCTGCTTCTGTCTGCTCTCGGATTCATCGCGAGGGCAACTCGCCACAGGAATCAGCATCAAAGCAGGCGAATGTGGAAACTTCAGCAAAAAGCAGAGAAGAAGAAACGCGCCGCGTCTCCGATCCAGGTTCTGGGTCAGCAGAGACGGCTGAAGTAAAGAACAACGATGCAGAAGTGAACGACTGAACTTCGTCCTCCCATATGATCAGGAAAACATACAGTAATAGTACAGTAAACTGTGTCAAAAAAGGTGGCAAAATACTAATGATAATAATAATTATATAATAATAGTAATAAATAGTTTAACCCGAGCCTGGATCAGAGTGTTTGTGACATATAATAAGGGCTATAATATGAGCTTTGCAGGAATTCTGACGATAAATCGTTCTTACATCCATCCAGAGAGAAAAAGCAAGACGTCCAATAATAATAATAATAATAATAATAATAATAATAATAATAATAATAATAATAATTGGACAATAAATACATTTGGTTCAGTCCAGTAATCATTTATGATTCTTCAAAGTGTCTGAAACGTGTCTGCGTGCTGACTGGGTGCAGGTGCAGGCAGACATCAGGTGGGTCTGGTTTTCTTCTTCTTCTTTCTTCTTCTTCTTCTTCTCCTCCTCCTCCTCCTCCTCCTCCTCCTCCTCCTCCTCCTCTCCATGTTGACGTGTGTCTGGGAGCAGGGCTGGAGACGACGCCACACATCAGCGTCAGTGACGAGGCGCTCGCTTCAATCTGTTGTCCTCTCTGTTCCTGCAGGAGCCCCCCACAAACTGCATGTGACTGCGTGTGTGTGTGTGTGTCTGTGTGTGTGTGTGTGTGTGTGTGTGTGTGGGATGGGGGGGTCACGGTTTTTCAGAGGAAAGGTAATTTTCCTCTACGTTCACAGACCCGGTGGTTGCAGAACTGGTCCCTGAGGTGTCGGACGCTGACAATGAGATCGAGTGAGATTTTAGTTCCTCGCAACATCCGCAGAGAAGAGCG
>CM055209.1:1808731-1838731 GCA_029224185.1 Karalla daura | reverse complement strand
GCTGCTCTCCAGCTGTGGCAGTCGTCTGAAGGTCTTCTTTAAGTCTCTCTGCTGAGTTACCTGCAGCGTGTGTGTGACAGCACATCGTTATCGTCTCTAATCGCTCGATCCACAACATTTAGCCGCCGCCGCCTTCGCTGCTCTCCTATTGGCTGAGGAGGTGAGGGGCCGCCATCGTTACACGTGGCGGCGCCGCAGGACGTCCACACACACACACACACACACACACACACACACAGACACACACACATCCATCAATTACTATCCGACCCGAGGTGTCACGAGAAGGAATGTAAACACCACTTACTCATTATTTCCCACACAGTGAATCCTGGATTGACAGATCTGGAGCTGCTGAGGATGATTTATGTTGCGTGAGAGCGAATGAGGTCGTGACTCGGGCGAGGTAGTCACAAAAGGGTAAAAAGGAGGAACCGAAGTTTAGGGAACCAAAAATGTGTTTACTTTGAACATTCAGTGGCAGTAAAATACAAAAAAGATCAGAATATCTGCCTGTTCCAGTTGTATATGACATCTTGTGGAGAACACTCACATTTGAGGAGGAGGAGGCGTCACACACACAGGACTGTGCCACCTCCCGCCACCAGGGGGCAGCGCCATCAGATGTCACTGTTGGTGCATCTCAGAGGCAGTGTGTGTTCTGACAATAGACAGAACTGATCAGCAGAACCACATTTACAGCAGTTACAGCTCGGTTCTGAACAGTGGAGGGAAGCTGTCCCACCAGCTTCTGACAGAGCAAGACTTTATAAAAATATTAATAAAATACAAAGTTACAATAAATAGTGAGGTCTTAATGCCACTGTTTGAACTAAAATTGAAAAACTTTATTTAAAACAAGAATAAACATGTACCAGTTGCTTAAGGAGATTTAAAGACTCTGTGTGCATGTAATGATAAGAGTCAAAGCAAGACCTCATTAATCAGACTATGCTGGACCTGAAGATGTGGCCTGTGATGTCTGCACCGGGAGGAAGCTGAAGGCCCTGAAGTCCTGCTTGAGATGTCTGGTGTCCTACTGTGAGGAACACCTCCAGCCTCACTACCAGGTGGACCAGCTGAAGAAACACCAGCTGGTGGAGCCCTCCAAGAAGCTCCAGGAGAACATCTGCCCTCAACATGAGGAGGTGATGAAGATGTTCTGCCGCACTGATCAGAAGTGTATCTGCATGCTCTGCAGCCTGGATGATCATAAAGGCCATGACACAGTGTCAGTAGCAGCAGAAAGGAAGGAGAGGCAGAGAGAGCTGGAGCTGAGTCAACAACACATCCAGCAGAAGGTCCAGCACCGACAGAAAGATGTGAAGCTGCTCCAGAAGGAGCTGAAGGATCTCAGTCACTCTGCTGATGAAACCTTGAGGAGCAGCAAGAAGATGTTCTCTGAGATGAAGCGTCTCCTGGAGCAGAGAGAGCGTGATGTGGAGCAGCAGGTCAGATCCCAGCAGCAAAGTGAAGAGAGTCGAGTCAAAGAGCTTGAGGAGCAGCTGGAGCAGGAGATCACTGAGCTGAAGAGGAGAGACGCTGAGCTGGAGCAGCTCTCACACACACAGGATCACACACAGTTCCTCCTCAGCTGCTCCTCACTGGCCCCACCCACAGAGTCTGCAGACTCCTCCAGCATCTCCATCCGTCCTCTGAGACACTTTGAGGACGTGACAGCAGCTGTGTCAGAGCTCAGAGATGGACTCCAGGACCTTCTGACAGAGAAGTGGACAAACATCTCACTGGCAGTGGCTCAAGTAGATGTTCTACTGCCCCAACCAGAGCCCAGGACCAGAGAGGAATTCTTAAAATATTCATGTGAGCTCACACTGGATCCAAACACAGCAAATAGAAACCTGTTATTATCTGAGGAGAACAGAAGAGCAACAGTCACAGATCAACCTCAGTCTTATCCTGATCATCCAGACAGATTCACTGTTTACCGTCAGGTTCTGAGCAGAGAGAGTCTGACTGGACGTAGTTACTGGGAGGTGGAGTGGAGAGCAGCAGGAGTTCGTATAGCGGTCGCATACAAGACTATCAAAGCAGGAGATTATTTTGGAGAAAATGACAAATCTTGGACTTTACGTTGTGACAAAGACAGTAATACGTTTTATCATAAGAGCATCGTCACCTCCCTCTCAGGTCCTGTGTCCTCCAGGATTGGAGTGTACCTGGACCACAGAGCAGGTGTTCTGTCCTTCTACAGCGTCTCTGAAACCATGACCCTGCTCCACAGAGTCCAGACCTCCTTCACTCACACGCTCTACGCTGGACTTCATGTTTGGCCTGATGGAGCCACAGCTGAGTTCTGTGAGCTCAAAAAGTCATTCAGGGGTCAAAGGGTTAAATCCTGAGTTCTCAGCTGATTGTCCCTCAGTGTGTGTGTGTTACTGGTCTGTTTCTTTTCTTTTTACATTCCTGCAGAAATCTCTGATTTCCCTGGTGTTTGTCAGCTGAAACTTGTTGTGTTTGTGTGGATGAATCCAGAAGCCGTGTGGATTAGAACACGCGTGTAGCGTGTGTGACAGTGAGATCTACGTCTACACTGAATTGATTTCTTCTCTGGAGCTTCAATGTTTTAGTTTCAGCTTTAGCTATTAAAGTCATAAATCAGGTGATCATCTGCTAATTTGCTTTTTAAAGAGATCAGCTGAAGTGAAGATGCTCAACAGTCTCTGAGATCAAAGTTTATTTCCCTGAATTCATGTTTTACTGTTTCAAACTCTGTTGTATTTTCTTTCTTCTTCCTCTACAAGGATTTATAAAACTATCTGTATCACGAGGAATTCAGTTCATTCATCATTTCTTTTTGTGTAGCTGCTGACTTTGTGCTCAGACAAACTGATTGTGTGGACGATGAAATCTGAGATGAAACCAACTTTGAGTCTTAATCAAGGATCATGAACCAAACAGTTTCCTCTGGTCTTCAGTTCAGCTCAGTGAAGCTTTGAGGAAGAACACAGACACTGGAGGATTAATCTGAGTCTCATGATGGATTAAAACCTCAAAACTTTGATCAAGACCACAATAAAAAATAAAACATTTCTTTTCTTTATTTCTTATTGATGACTTTGAATAAACTTTTTAATCTGATTGACACTGTGAGTAGATTACAGATTAAATTCAGGGCTGACTGTGAGTGAGTGAGCCCCACTAAGAGAAGACGGTATAAGAACAGTTATACACAGCTCGGTTACATTGTGATTTAGTAATTCATTTTGCCTAAAACGTTTGTTTAATTCTGAAGCTTCTCATTCTTCATCTCACAAGCTTTTTTTTTTATCCTTTTCCATGTGTAGCCACAGCAGCTGTGGGGACCTTCCTCCCTCTCTTCTCTTCCCTTCACCACAGAGTCTTCATCTGGCTCTGCTGTCCGCCGGCTGGCAGTGATGTAACGAGCCAATTAATGCTCAACAGAAGAGTCGCGTAGATTAGGAGCAATTCATATGAGAAATGGACCCATAATCGCCTCGTACTTCTCTCTCCTGCTGGAGTTAATAGGGAGGGGTATCTAGGCTGGTTAGGGGTATCTAGGCTGGTTAGGGGTATCTAGGCTGGTTAGGGCATCTAGGCTGGTTAGGGGTATCTAGGCTGGTTAGGGGTATCTAGGCTGGTTAGGGGTATCTAGGCTGGTTAGGGGTATCTGGCTGGTTAAGGCATCTAGGCTGGTTCGGGTCATCTAGGCTGGTTAGGGGTATCTAGGCTGGTTAGGGTCATCTAGGCTGGTTCGGGTCATCTAGGCTAGTTAGGGTCATCTAGGCTGGTTAGGGGTATCTAGGCTGGTTAGGGGTATCTCGGCTGGTTAGGGGTATCATTTACCCTCCAGTAAACCATCCAAGCTGAGTCTAGCTGCTCAGATTCAGTCAGGTGTGACATCTTTGAGGTTTGGACTGTTTGTCCAGTCTGTGTGAGAGTCTTTCACCAGGAAGGACAGTCTGTCGCTCAGCCAGTAGGCAAAGAGAGAGAGCGCCTAACTCTCCGGTCGCTCCTTCTTTTATTTCATTTCTTATGCAAGCGGGTTATGTCACATACGTCGTTTCATTCACATGTGTTTTCCTTACAAGGAGTCCAGCATCTAAGACGCTTCTCTTTTTCTCGCGTCTTGCAACAGCACTGGTTGGGGGTAGCGATGCTCTGCGGGTTCCTTGCAGTTCACACAGTTCCGTCTTATGCATTTCTTCATCTTCACTTTTGTAAGCACGTATAGCAATCTCTCTTCTGTAACAACTTATGCAGCTTTTGTAGCTTTCTTATTGCTCCTGAAAATGCTCCATTACAGAAGAGAAAGCAGCTGAAACCGTTGTCAGTCATTATTCCCAGTTCCTGTTGGAGCTTCGGCTCCTTCGTTTTATCCTGAGAGCTGAGAGAGACAGATGTGAGACATCACACCAGCCACGATGGGGACAAAGCAATCCAACTGGGCCCCGAGAGTCTGGGCCGATTACACACTGCTCCACATAATGGAAGCCCATTATCTGAGGGCCGGAGAGGCCTGTCGGGGCGGCACCGTCACCGGACACGTTAATGGGATCAGCGTCCAGCTCCAGGACACCGCTGCTTCACGGCCCCAGTCAAATCATCCAGCACGGAGACCCGTGAGGGTCCAGTCTGGACAGGGGACCTCAGAGCAGTACAGCCTTATGGTACACACACGCATACATCTGTCATATGCCTCAGTAATGTGTGATATCTTAATATTAAAACTAATCCTCAGGTGGAGCTGCTTATTTATGTATTTGTAACACAGGTTTTATATGTAGTGTGGGTCTTATCTTACCAAAAGTATATTCCTTTTAACCTGACACTGGAACCAGTCCTCCGCTGGAACCTGAGGTCCCTACATCAACCATGAAACTCCTCTTCCTGCCTAAACTCTTTGTGAGTCAGGGTTGGGGTTAGGTAATGTGCCTGGGGTCATGTCTGGTGCTCTTATGGTGCTTTTCCACCTGGGATGGTACCTGGAACCATTTTTAGTACCTGCTTGGCCAAAGTTCCAGGAACTGAGTGATTAGCCATTTAGCTAGTTAGTAATCAATGCTAACTAACAAGCTGGGTAACACACAGGATAAATTATGTTTTACGTGGCAAAATGCAGTATTTGATGTTACTTATGCTAATGGTTAGCCACCTAGCCCGTTAGCTACTCAATGCTAACTCTGTTGTGCTGCACTGACTCCATTTTCTACTCTTTTAGTTTTCAACAAACACCATCAAATGTGACAGGTAACTATGTTGTTTCTAACCCTAACCCAATATATCAGAAACAGTTGGACCCTTCCACAGAGCTGTAACTCCACGTCTGGAATGATTCCCACCTCAGAGACACAGCGTTCCCGAGTGAGTTGCCCGTCCCCGCTCTCCCAGCCCAGAGAAGGCGGGAACGGCGGACGGAGCGGAGGGACTCGTCCTCCTCTCCGTCCTGATCGTTCATCACACTCACACGGACACATCATCTGTATGCATATGATCCGCCACCCGCCTGTCAACGGGCCCGCTAATGGTGTTCCAGGGACCGATCCGTCACTCCGCACACTTGTCAAAAGCCTCTTGATCTTCAACTCACACACACACACACACACACACACACACACACACACACACACACACACACACACCTCTGCTGGTACGCCCAGCCCTCTGCATGATACTGTGTGCAACAGGTGTGATGGGAAATCAGGAAGAATCTTGGAGATCGTCCCCCGTTCATCCTGTTTTCAATTATTATTGTTTTCCTGTCTGAATGATTCGTTGTTGCAGTTTTTCTTATTATTATATTTGCTGTTAACAATTGTCACCGATTACTGTTACTGTTATTATTTTATAATTTCTCACCTATTGTTATTTCTTGTTATCAATTTTCTTATCATATGTTATTCCTACTTCATTATCAATGATTATTTACTTTGATAAATGCTGTAAATATGTGCTGGACAGATTCATTTCCATTTCCAAAGCGCTCCAGACGAAACTTTTTCACACAAACAGATGTCTTCATTCTCAAAGCCGCAGGAACAATAGGCGAGGGCGAAGGGAACAAAGGGATGAACCTGAGAGACAAACCTTCATCCTGCTTCACTGTATCCCTGACATGCAACTCCCAGGAGCTCCTCCATCCATGCAGAAGAACCTTGGAATAACATAGGAATGAGTCAGAACACTACGCAGAATCAAAGCCTGATATGTTATTTTGTCTTAAGCAAAATGTGTCTGATTAGACAAGAATCGAACAAGTAAGCTTCACGTGAGACCAGGACACTCAGTGAGTGGCAGCAGACCTTCTGCATGGACGTCTCCTTTGTCTCGGTGGAGGAGTGACTCACTGTCCTTTGTTGTCTCTGGATGGTGACGTCTTCCACAACCTTCGAGATCATAAGGTAGGATCGTACCCGGACGGACTGCGGACGTACGTCAGCCTGTTTCAAAGACTTGTTGGAAAAGTGCAATCATAGAAATCACAAAATCATGAAAACAGAGCAACAGTAAACAAGAGCAGTCCTCACAAACACACAGATCTGACAGTCAGTCCTACGACGTTCAAAGACTTTAAACCATTGAAATGTCATTTTTTAAAGCAGTAAACAAGCAGATAAAAAAGTTCTGTTCCATGTTTTCTCTCCATTATTAAATAAAAACTGGTACACAGTAATATTTTCAGCCCTAATTTAAACAGATATGCCGAGACATATAAGAACTGTACACTCATTTTTTAATCCATAGAATCAGTTAATCCTGATAATCAGTTTCTTAGTATTGACATGTATTTGAGTCGACTGGAGCCGGTTCAACTCACTCATTGTGAGTTACTTCAACTTCACTTGACATAAACATAACTTTTAGGTAAAGTTCAGTAAAGTTAAGCAGAGCAGGTTCTGAGGGTGTAGATGTATAGAGGTGTATACGGGTAAACTCTGACTGTGTCTCACCTCTGCCTGTGTGGTCGTTGAAGGCAGCAGGAGGGAAGCGAGAGTCTGGAGGAAGTGTGAGCGTGTCTGTCTGCGGGCCGGCAGCGCGTCAGGCGCAGGTCGATGCCTGTGGACAGGGAGCTGAGAGGGGACGAGGTGTCCGTCACAATCAGGCTGATCCTCTGCTGGTTCTTCTCTGCTATTCACACGAGTGATATCTTTGTTGACAGCCTCTCTGGATGCTGACATCCACCTCCCCTCCTCCCTCCCCCTCCTCCCTCCCTCTCCTCCCTCCCTCTCCTCCCTCTCCTCTTGTCCAAAGATACAAGTCTTTCATCCGCGGTCCTGTTTGATCCAGTGGAAATAAGAAACAGCGTGTCGTATCCAGGCAACAGGTTGGTTGCCAGGTGACAGATGCAGAGGTCCTGAGACCGGAGGCTGCGAGCAGCGAGTCCACATGAATGAGACAAGAGTCCCGCGTCTCCTCGATGACCCCGCTCTGACTCTGCTCCAGCATTAGCACCAGCAGCACACCTTCTGAAGGTCCTCAGGAGAACACCTCCATAGACTCCTACAGCACAGAGTCCGAAAGATCAACATCTTTGCATATTTTACAGTTTTTGTCCATTTTTGAGGCCACAGTGAAAAAGAGCAACAAGCCTGTAACCTTGATGCACTCATGTCTTTCTAAAGTATTGTTTGTATATTTACACATTTATATGCATACATTATATAGTCTATACATATGCATACACTTAATATCAATATGTACCATATGTACGTACTCTGTAGACTGTGAAATGCAACAGTTTTTTATCTGACAGTAGATTTGCTTTTCAACAGGAAACAATGTGCTACTGTTGCGGTTTCAGTTTGTTCTCACTGTTCTGTGACTACGGTGTGAATGTATTCATGCCATTCTGCTTCCTCTGTTATGTCTCTGCCATATTCAGTCTCCTTTTACAACAACAGGTAGTGAATCACACGTACTCCTCGTGTTTCGTAACCTGGCTGTGCAGTTCATGTGCAATCACCATAAAGTTGCATCTGATCTGAGTTCATTGTCAGTTATCGGCCTTTTGTGTATTGCTGCCCTCTGGTTTATTAGGCCTGAGCAGTTATTCCTCTCCAGTCTGTCTGCCTGTCTGTCTGTTTGTCTGTCCCCTAACCCTGTCTGTCTCTCTCCCTGTCTGCCTGTCTGTCTGTCAGCCTGCCTGTCCCCTAACCCTAACCCTGTCTGTCTGTCTACCTGCCTGTCTGTCTGCCTGTCAGCCCCCTAACCCTAACCGCAACCTTGTCAGCCTGTCTGCCTGTCTGTCCCCTAACCCTAACCCGGTCTGTCTGTCTGTCTGTCTGTCTGTCTGTCAGCCTGCCTGTCCCCTAACCCTAACCCGGTCTGTCTCTCTCTCTGTCTGTCTGTCTGTCTGTCAGCCTGCCTGTCCCCTAACCCTAACCCGGTCTGTCTCTCTCTCTCTGTCTGCCTGTCTGTCTGTCTTCCTGTCTGTCTGTCTCAGCCTGATCTCTGTGCACCTTGATCATCCTGTTGAACTGAGGCGTGGAGTCGGAGCTGGTTTCATCGGGGAGGACAGTGAGGGGAGAGCGGCTCTAAGTGCTGGGATCATCAAACGTGTCTCTGCCTCCTCGCCGGGCCTTTCATGCTTTCATGTGGCAGCCACCAGCCAAGATAATGATCATTTCCAGGCCGCCTCGGCTGACACGATCCTGCGCTGCAGCCCCCGGAGCCTCCTGCCTGCCTGCCCGCGTGTGTGTGTGTGTGTGTGTGTGTGTGTGTGTGTGTGTGTGTGTGTGTGTGTGTGTGTGTGTGTGTGTGTGTGTGTGTGTGTGTGTGCGCGCTCATTACTTTGATTCAGATGCAGCTGCTTTAGCGGGGGGGCATTTGTTAACCGAGGAGGTTGTTTTGCTCAGTAAAAACTCTGATTTGTAAAAGCAAACAGTGGGTTAAACTGTGTGTTCTCTCCCCTGCGCTTTGTGCAAACAGAGATTCACAGTCAGTAAAAAAACAAAAAACAACAACATGTAAATGACAGGGTTGTTAGTTCAACAAGAAACACTCCCCACATGATGGTAAACATGTCGCAATCTACCGAAAATACCTGAAATATGTAGAAACAAACAGCAGCTACACAATATAGACACTTCAATCTAAATACAAAAACGAGTGTCTTCTTCTTCTTCTATCTATCTATCTATCTATCTATCTATCTATCCATTGGGTTGTTTACACATTACGTTAAAATACACCAGAACAAAGGTGATACTGGGCAGACTGGTCAATGGGCTTCCTTGTCCTGTGTCTAATTCTTTAAGTTGTTGGAAGACGTTTTTCTGACGTGATGCTTGCAGATGATGCGGATCGTCCACAAAAGCTCAAGGACAAAACCTTCATCCCACGTTTGACAGCTGGCCCAGGCCGGTCCGGGCTCTGCTGCCCCCCGCAGGCTCTCTGCTGCACATGCAGCCCTCCACACACGCCTGTTAGAGGAGGAAAAGCGAGATGATCTCCCATCTGTTGCTTTGAGGAAGCGGACACTGGCGAGGACGGATTCATTTGATCACGTCACGAGGTTCAACGTTTTCCAAATTCTTAAAACAGGAGCTTTGAAGACAAAGAGCGCACCTTCAACAAGGTTAGTTTAGTCTTTACAGTGTCTGCCTCCATCACAGGAACCTCTTCTAACGACTGTAAACCAGCTCAAGGTTTACTGAAGGATCAGTGAAGCGTATGTCAGTTGTATGTGTCCGAGCGTGTGTGTGCGCGCGCATCCCTGTTGCCACGGTGACGTCTTGCGTGTGCGTTGCCATGGTGACGGGGCTGTCTGCGTTTCACATTGTTGGTTTGACAGTCTCCCCGAGGACCGTCTCTTCATGCGCAGGTTTGCAGCAGATGTAGAGGATGCAGATGACTCATTTGGAGTGTGTAACAGTAAACTACATCCAGCCACAGGTGTTTTTGTGAATGAATCCATTCAGGTTTTTACTTTTTTCCACAGGTTTAACAGAGAAAACCTCTCACCGCTGGGCTTCTTCAGGCATAATCTGTTATTCAGACACTTTATTGTCGCTTGTTCCCCTCATTTCCCTGTTGTGTCGCCGCCCAGTGACCATTTGTCTGCACTACAACGGCCTCGGCTCTTACTTTACTTTCCTCTGGTTGCATGAAAAACATTGCTCTTCCGTTTGCTTTCCTTCTTTGTGCCTTTGACTGCATTTCTGGCTCTTCAAAGTTAACTGGAGATGCTTCCATCAGCTCCAGTTTAAACTCGTGAGCAGAATGTTCTAGAAGAAAATAACAAGCACAGTTGACTTTATTCATGTTCCACACAGTCACACACATTACTTTGATAAGTGGAAACCTCGTGACCACATCCAGACGACATAAACAAAGCTACGGGTGCAAATTTACCAAGAGTGCTCCAGGATACTCCAATACAACTTGGGTTTAAATCGTTTCTTTGACTGAAAATCTACAGCTCCATGCACGAGCGACCGGAACAGAAACAGTGTTTGAACTTGAGCGAACGCGCTTCATTTACTGTTAAGGTAAAAATCAACAAACAAACAAACGGGTTTAGGTTTAGAATCCTACGTAGTCCCGTCTGGAAGTGTCTCCACCTCCTCCTCAGTCTGTGACGGGTTCTTCAGAAGACCTCCAGGTCTGCAGAGTTGTAGACCACCGCCGTCTCCTCGATCCCCAGAGCAGCTTCTTCTTCTTTCACCTCCTCTTCATCGTCTTCCTCCACCTCCACCTGGGGGCGGAACCATACCAACACTTCACACCAAGGTAACAGCCACCCAAAGTGTTCACACAGTTACAGTTACTGGTCTATCAGTTAATGTTGTATCGCAGTATTGTTAAAATACCTTCAACACACAAAAACACTACAAAACTACTACAAAACAAAACACTGCAAATTCTATACTTGATACTGTCAAGTCTAAAAGTGTTTGTTATCAAGCTGTGCAACATTAATATTCTTCCAAATGTTTCTTTATTAGTGAAGCTTTTGCTGGTCACAGTCCTCTTTACCCGGGCCACACAGAGTCATCATATCACTGAAAGATGTTTCACTGAGAAATGTGTTTGGATTTTGAAAAATGTAGTTAAGAATCTTCTCTTCTTTCTCAGTTAAATGTAGTTAAGAATCTTCTCTTCTTTCTCAGTTAAATGTAGTGAAGAATGTTGGCTGGTCACGATGGATGGTGCCAACGGTTAATCTGCTTAGCTGCAGGCGAGTCGATGACAACATGAATGATGGGTTGTTAATAGAAACTTGACAGAACTTTAACTAACTTTGCGGTCGCAGTTTCCTTTTGTGAGGACATTTCTTTTTTTGTCCTTGAAAAGTTCACTTTTTATTTGAATACAACATCTTTCCAATATCAACTACTCAACAGACTAATCCACTAAGGCAGTGGGTATCTGGAGGCCTACCTCCACCTCCTCCTCCTCCTCCTCGTCCTCCTGGGGGTGCTCCTCCAGAGACTCTAAGGCCTCGTTGGTGTCGCTGGCGAAGGTTTCTCGGGACACGTCGTCGTGCTCCTGCAGGTTCAGCGTGCTGATGGCCTGCTTCATCTTCTTGGCCAGGACGTGCCGCCTCCTCTTCTGCGCCGCCTTCTTGCTCTTGCACTCCTTCTGCTGCTCCTCCAGGAAGATCTTGCGCACCTGGGCCTTGCTGATGCTGGGCGTGTTCTTCAGCAGGTTGAGGTAGACGCCGCCGGGCGTGCGGCGCCTGCTGCCGTCCATGGTGTAGACGCCGCCGTTCTCCTCCAGCGTGGCGGTCTCCATCAGCAGCTCGATGGCCTTCTTGGAGCCCACCACCCGGACCACCCGCTCCAGGAGCTCCTTCTTGGGCTCCTGGAGCCGGTGAGCGATCTCGTCCACCACCTTCTCCTCGGGGTCGTCCTCGGTGATCTCGTAGCGACCCTTGACGTCCATCTCTGCTCGGGGTCCCAGCCTCTGCTTGGCCGAGCGCTTCCTTTTGGCGTCCCCGCCTCCGCCGGCCTCGTCCAGGCCACGCCCCTTCATGTACTCGTCCAGCTGAGCGTCCAGCATGTTGACCTCAGGGTGGAAAAGAAAACTATTACTGCAATAACTATTAACTCTCATAGACCCACATAACCCATATAGACACACATGACCCCAACACACACACACACACACACACACACACACACACACACACACACACACACACACACACACACACACAGTAAAGAACAACTTATCACTTTTATCCCCAAACACACAAAACCACATTTTGTGTGTTTTTTTTATTCCAACACTTTAGTTGTTCTGACCTAGAACCTCTGAAAACGTTTTATAATATTCTTCTACTTACTGCTCTGTCATCGTTGTGCCTGTTCTTTTCCAATGGATTGTCAGATTGGTTGTATATGTTCGGGAACTTGGCCGATAAAGCTGATTTACGCGTTGCGTCTTTGCGATATGTGAACTGTGAATGCCCATATCGCGATAACGATACATTTGCGATAAGATTGTGTAGCTCCTCTATAATCGTAATCGCATACTGGTCGCGAAACCGTACCGATATTTAACTACTCCTCCTCCTCCTCCTCCTCCTCCTCCTCCTACCTCTGAGCCCTGCTTCTGCCGCTCCAGCTCCCGCTCCTTCTCCATCATCTTTCTCGCCAGGACGAAGTTGTAAGTCTCCACGTTCCTGCTGGACATGCTCACGTCTCCCTCCATCCCGAAGATGCCCAGCTCTGCAGCCACTGCGTCCTGGCACTGCTCCTGCACCACCGAGCCCCAGATGTTGTTCACCCGGCGGCCTCCAGGGGCCCCAGCACCCGGGGGCCCCTGAGGAGGACCGGATACCCTCTGAGGAGGAGCAGAGGAGACCTTCTGCCTCTTCCTCCTCCACACCGAAGCCTCCTCGTCCTCTGAAGAGTCCCGGTCACTGTCACTGGACTCTCCGCACTTTCCCGAGCTCCTGTAGCCGGAGACCGAGCCCTGCATCGCGGCTCTGCTGTTGAAGGACTGCCCGCCGAACCCGCTCGGAGCCTCGGCTCTGGTCCGGGCCGTGGTTCCGATGTCCGAGTCCGAACCGGAGAGTTCTCCGTCCTCCAGGTCTCCGTCCTCCATCAGCTCCGACATCTGCTCCTGGAAAGTTATGCAGGATGGTTAGCAAGTCAAGCTAGCGAAAGGGATCTATTTAATATTAAACACAAGCAAAGAGCCGATTAACGCGTCTGGAAAGGATCGATACTCACGGGTATTGGACACAGGAGGCCGCTCAGTAGTTCGGCATGGATGTGTGAGGACGAAAGTCTTGTTTCGGGTTTTAAACTGGTTAAATGAGACGAGCTCCTTGAGAGAAAACTTGAGAAGCTGCCGAGGAAATTCGCGCTAAGCTAAAGCCAGACTTCCGGCCCTGGGAACTGTCACACCCTTTCAGAATAAAAGATCCGTCTATCTATCTATTTAAAGCACAACATTCAGTGTTAAAAGCAAACCTGCGATGTCGTATTCTTAATGACGGGTTACCCTAACACGTCTTCACTGTGACTGATAATTCATAGTCAAAAAAGTCATTGACTTGAATTGTTGACACTTGCAAATCATGAAAACTTTGGCTAATAAATTAAAAAATTGTTTTCTATTTTGTCTATGAAATCATCTTTCCGTCTCCGGTGGAAGTTACGTAAGAGCAGACAGAACTACGCATGCGCAGTAGAGTAACCAACATGGCGGCGTCTCTCCAGCGCCTGTCCCTGTCCGGCAGGTCTCTGCTCCGGACACATGTCCTGAAGACAAACTCTCTGAACAGGGTGAGAAGTGACATTATTCTGACTTTAATCCCTGCCTCTCAAACCCGTTTGACAAACTGTGTCAAACTGTGTGAAGTTTAACTGCGTCATTCAGGCCTCCTAGCTCCACTGTTTGCTAACAAATAAAGCTGCGACTCGTTCCAGTGTAACATATAAAAAAGTGTTTAGATTAATTATGTGACGTATGATGTAACCAACTGAGGTCTTTGTTGAAAGTATAGATGTGTTCAGTCCAAAAACGTAGTTGTCATCTTGACTGTCATCCTGAACCACCTCCTCCTGTGTAAATAATCTTAAAAATTAAGACTATTCTCGATGTTGTATGTCAAGTTTTCTGTCAGTAATAAATTAATTTGTAATTGATTAAGAACAAGTGAATTGTTATGTTGATACTGTAGATCTAGTCGGTTGTCATCATGACTCATCATCCTCCACCAACTATAACAAGACAGAAATATAGCGAAAAAAACTGTAAAATACTTGACAAAGCAGGTAAACATAACAACTTAAACCACGAGCCGGCAGAAAAGCACAGAAGTACAGCTTTGGACATGAAGTAATAATAATGATACACCTTACACACTTCTCACATACTAAGTAAAGATTGTTGGACTTGTCTTCAAAATGTCCTCAAATTGTCATATTTGACATAGTGTGTGATATAAGGAAGTGCTGACACTGATGCAGTTTGTAGTCATTTGCAGTCATTTGTGATTGTGTCTCTCTGCAGTTCCTGGTTGGGCCTCCCAGACTCTTGGCCACTCAGGCTGCTCAGCAGGTCGCTCTGAATGTCCCAGAAACCAAAGTGACGACTCTAGAGAACGGACTCCGCGTGGCCTCTGAGGACTCGGGCCTCACCACCTGCACTGTGAGTGTGACACACAAGACGTCGATGGGTCTGAAAACGAAGCTGCACCTTTGCCTTTGGCAGTGGTGGCGCCATCAGATCTCACTTGTTCTGAAAACAGAGATAAAGTCAAGGTTGTGAGTCCTGACGTGTTTTCTTTTTTTTTGTTTTCTGAGGTCGGTCTCTGGATCGATGCCGGCAGCCGCTACGAGAATGAGAGGAATAATGGAACAGCACACTTCCTGGAGCATATGGCCTTCAAGGTGAGATGAGTTTTCACATGTACAGTGGAATTCCTAAGGCTTGTTGAATGCAAAAATAAAATGTAATATGTGTTGTTTTCCTGTGTGTGTGTGTGTGTGTGTGTGTGTGTGTGTGTGTGTGTGTGGGGCAGGGCACCAGGAAGCGCTCCCAGCTGGACCTGGAGCTGGAGATCGAGAACATGGGAGCTCACCTGAACGCGTACACGTCCAGAGAGCAAACCGTCTACTACGCCAAAGCTTTCTCCAAAGATCTGCCACGAGGTACATGAGGAGGATAGCTGTGGTTGCTATGGCAACAAATCACATCGTTCAGGCCAGTTAAGGGACAAATCTGCAGGAGTGAGGGAGGGAGATCAGTTCCTACCTTGCTGGTTCCCAGGTTTTTGTAATCTCAGGTATTCTTAGGTAAAGGAGTTTAATTTCCTCAAAAAACAATAAATAGTAAATAAACGAAACGATAGGATCGTAAAGATCCGAATCAAAGCCCGTCCATAGTAACTAAAAGAGTTCCTGGCTCCTCAGCTGTGGAGATCCTGGCCGACATCATCCAGAACAGCACGCTGGGCGAGGCCGAGATCGAGCGCGAGCGGGGCGTGATCCTGCGGGAGATGCAGGAAGTGGAGACCAACCTACAGGAAGTGGTGTTCGACTACCTGCACGCCACCGCGTACCAGACCACGGCGCTGGGCCGCACCATCCTGGGCCCCACCGAGAACATCAAGTGAGTCTGGACCAGGAGCGTGAATCTATGGAGTTACACCTCAGTAGCTTTATTTCCATGATGTATTGTGTAGTGAAGTAGGATAGTGAGCGGTGTCTGCAGGCCTGCTCCACGCTGAGGAGCCCTGGTCTGATCCTCTGATCTGACCTGCTTCCTGCCTGTCCACAGGACCATCAACAGAGGAGACCTGGTGGAGTACATCACCACGCACTACAAAGGGCCGCGCATCGTCCTGGCTGCAGCTGGAGGTCAGGACTCCCACCGCTCATGTGACAGGCAGGAGCGAGACAGCATCAAGTGCCAGGAGGAAGCTTCCCTGTGTGAAGCTACCGCCCTGTCTCCAGAGACCTATAGTCTGTCTGCAGTCCATTCTCCACTGGACATGTTAAATATTGTTCTGTAGCAAACCCAACAGATGCTGGAATGTGAGTGCAGCCATGCTGCAGGAATCTGGAGCAACCCTTCACTTCATATCAGGATTTAATTACAGACCTTCCTACGAAGCTTCTAGCCAAGACTGCTCCTCTATTCAGCACGCAGTGCACTTACTCAACAGTCCTAGGGGCCTGCATCCAGGACAGGACAGGACAGGACAGGACAGGACAGGACAGAGACTCCAGGGACCAGGGGCGACCAGGGCAGACATGTTAGGTCACTGCAGGCTGGGACCCATAGAAACAGAATCAGTAGATACTGAACAGAGTGAGGAGCATGAGGAAGGCTGATCCAGGGAGAGGAGTCTCACTAATACTCAGTGAGACGGGGGGGACGTCCTAACACCGCTGTCTTGTCTTGTGTGTCCTGAGCAGGAGTGGCTCACGATGAGCTCATCGATCTGGCCAAGTACCACTTTGGGAAACTCCCCGGCAGGTACAAGGGAGAGGCTCCATCACTCCCCCTGTGTAGCTTCACAGGCAGCGAGGTGAGAGGCGTGGCCCAGGCCAGTCTTCTGTGACATCATCACCCATGAGGTCGCTCTGTTAACCCCGCCCCCTCGCCCCCCCCCCCCTCGCCTCAGATCCGTGTCCGTGACGATAAGATGCCCCTGGCTCACATCGCCATCGCTGTGGAGGCGGTGGGCTGGTCGCACCCCGACACCATCCCCCTCATGGTGGCCAACACGCTCATCGGGAACTGGGACCGGTCCTTCGGAGGAGGAGTGGTGAGTTGTACTGGGAGCAGATTCCCCCAGTAAAGCTGCTCCAGGACCACTGGTTGGTTACCTGCAGCGTCCTGTCCTTCTGGGTGGTTTACAGGATGGGAGAACACCATAGAAAACGTAGAAAACTTCTCATAATGGTTTATCAACATTTAAAACTTGTTAAGACTGTTTAAAGTACCCTTAACCTGGAGACTGACTGATGTACAGTGGTATTGTTTTCCTCGCTCACTTTTCTTCTTTGTATAAATACGTCTCTGTTTCTGTGTGTGTGTGTGTGTGTGCGTGCGTGCAGAACCTGTCCAGTAAGCTGGCTCAGATGGCCTGTCAGGGCAACCTGTGCCACAGCTTCCAGTCCTTCAACACCTGCTACACTGACACTGGTCTGTGGGGCCTGTACATGGTGTGTGAGCCCGGAACCATCCACGACATGATGCACTACACACAGATGGAGTGGTGAGACACACACACACACACACACACACACACACACACACTGAGACCACAGCCACCACAGCTGGACAACACCCCACACACACACACACACACACACACACACTTCTTTTCAATCATTTCTATTAGTCTGGATCCCTCCCTATGACTGTGGTTACCGGTTACCAGCATGGTTACCATGGTAACCGGAGCTATAACCCCCCCCCCACCCCACCCGCCCCCAGAGGGAGCTATGACACTCAGTGGACTCAGGCGTCTCTGTGTCTTTGTCTCCTCAGGATGACCCTGTGCACCTCTGTGACCGAGGCCGAGGTGGCCCGCGCCAAAAACCTGCTCAAGACCAACATGCTGCTGCACCTGGACGGTAGGACCGCCACCCCCCCGGTTGCCAGATCAGCATGAAAACGAACCAAACAGAGTGCTAACATTCCCACAGTTAAAACCAGGATCGTAAAATAAGACTCTCATAAGATGGAAGCAGAGCTCCACAGCTTCTATGCTAACGTGGCTCTAGGCGCAGGCTAACGTGGCTCTAGGCGCAGGCTAACCTGGCTCTAGGCGCGGGCTAACGTGGCTCGAGGCGCAGGCTAACGTGGCTCTAGGCGCAGGCTAACGTGGCTCTAGGCGCAGGCTAACCTGGCTCTAGGCGCAGGCTAACCTGGCTCTAGGCGCGGGCTAACGTGGCTCTGGGCGCGGGCTAACGTGGCTCTGGGCGCGGGCTAACGTGGCTCTAGGCGCAGGCTAACGTGGCTCTAGGCGCAGGCTAACGTGGCTCTAGGCGCAGGCTAACGTGGCTCTAGGCGCAGGCTAACGTGGCTCTAGGCGCAGGCTAACGTGGCTCTAGGCGCAGGCTAACGTGGCTCTAGGCGCGGGCTAACGTGGCTCTAGGCGCGGGCTAACGTGGCTCTAGGCGCAGGCTAACAGCTTCCTGTCCCGCTCAGGCTCCACCCCCATCTGCGAGGACATCGGCAGACAGATGCTGTGCTACAGCCGCCGCATCCCCCTGCACGAGCTGGAGGCTCGCATCGACGTGAGTGGCAGGGGAACCTGTGCAGCCTCACCCACTCATGCTTCTCAAGACCTCCTGGAAAACCTTCAAAACCTTCCGTTTTGTTGTCCCTTCCACAGGCCATCGACGCTAAAACCATCAAGGACGTTTGTACCAAGTACATCTACGACAAGTGTCCGGCCGTGGCTGCAGTGGGTAGGTCCCAGATCGGCCCAGACACATTCACACAAATCAACATTTTACCATGGTTGACCAAGTTAGTTTGGAGTTTTTAAGACTCTGAAAAATCTGATTCTGAGGAAAAGGGGAACGCAACCATCCGCCCACGCAGCGAGATGACTTTAAACACATTCAATTATCCAACACTCCTAAATGTCTTTATGTTGGTAAGAGGGGGAGGGGCTAGGAACCCTTAAAGTAACCTGGAAAGTGCTTGATTTTCACCTTTCATTACAATTGTATGCGACTGGAAATCGCTGATTACCCTGGAAAGTGCTTGAATTCAAGCACTTTCAAGCCATTATCACAGCTGGAAGGGGCTGGAACCCCTTGAAAGTGCTTGAATGTGACTTTCGACTGTGAAACCACTGATGAGCTGCAGAAACTGCTCCGCTCTAAATCCACCTGCTCTTCCTCCTCCTCCAGGTCCCATTGAGCAGCTCCCAGACTACAACCGGATCCGCAGTGGGATGTACTGGATGAGAACCTGAGCCCCCTCCCCTCCTCCTCCTCCTCTCCTCCCCTCCTCCTCCTCACCCCCCTCCTCTCCTCCTCCTCACCCCCCTCCTCTCCTCCTCCTCCTCACCCCGACTGTACAGCACAAAGAACAGAATATTTAAGACTCGTCTGTTGCATTTTTACCTCCTTTAATTTTTATTATAAAATAAAGACCAACACAATAATGTTAAAATAACACAGATACTATTTGTTTGTGGTTCTTGTCATTTTTTACTCCTGGCTGCCACTTGTTCCTGAGCAGCTTTCTTGGCTTTAACCATCTCCACCAGCTCCTGCAGAGGAACACACACCAGTACACCCAGTTAGACACTCAGACTGTCAGGGAGATAAACAACCAGTACATCCAGTTACTACAGCTCCAACTCACTGCTATCTTAAAGTCAACTATTTGCTTATTTACCAGTTCAGACCTCAGACCTGACAGTTTTGGATCATTTCCACATGTTGATAGTTTCTATTTTGTTCATTCTTCAGGGACTGCACTGACGTGATGGTACACGTGGCTGTTTCTATAGAAATATATTCAATAAAAACAGCTGTTTGCAGTTCTCAGTACTTAACAGGTTATGAGCTCAGTCTGTGAGGAAACAAACTCACAAACAGGAACAAGAGGAGCAGTCACATAAGCAGGAAGCTTCTCCTCAGCTTTAGCTTTGTTCTACAGTCAAAGACGCAGTAACAACTCCTCTGTTCTTAACCTCAAACAGGAGTTCAGTTAAGCTTCTGATTTCTACTGTTTACTGCAACAAGTCACTGTTGTACTACCAGCTGGTGTCCGTGCACTTTCTGTCAGACCACAGAGCTACAGCTGATGTTTATCTCTGTTACTGTCAGTGAAGCTGTTTGTCAGAACGTTTCCTTTGTTATTTAGTATTTCACAGGATGTTAAAGGCAGCAACTTGTAGTTTTTGCTCTGTTTATTTAGAAATAAATACTGTTCTATTTCAGAATGAACGAGTGGAAACTTCTGTAATCCAATATATCCAAAAATAACTGATTCATCAAATATTAAAATGAATCTCCCTAAATGACTGTTTAATAACTTCATCAATTGGTTTTTGCATTTTAGAAACTAGTTCAGAAAATTCTCACGTCAGTGAATATTTTCTGGTGTGTGTGTGTTGCCTGTGTGTGTGTGTGTGTGTGTGTGTGTGTGTGTGTGTGTGTGTGTGTGTGTGTGTGTTGCCTGTGTGTGTGTTGCCTGTGTGTGTGTGTGTGTGTGTGTGTGTGTGTGTGGTGGGGGGGGGGGTCTCACCTTGTACCTCTTCATACAGTCCTTCTTGCTTCGTCCGGGGACGGCGGCTGCGATCTTCTCCCAGCGCTCTGGCGTACTCACAGGGTACGACTTGAGAGCCTGTTCCAGAAGCTTCTGCTCCTCCGTGGTCCAGGCCGCACAGTTCCCCTCACTGCCAGAGGCTGGGGGGGGGGGGCATGTATTTAGGGACGTGACGAAAGCCTTACACTGTGATAATAGTGGTTCTAGCTGGAGACCAGAGCAAGCCGTTGCCGTGGTTACCGGCCGTGGTTACCGGCCGTGGTTACCGGCCGTGGTTACCGGCCGTGGTTACCGTGGTAACGAGCCGCTGTCACCGCGGTAACGAGCCACTCACCGTCGAACCTCTCGGAGGGCGCGGCGTTGTCGATGGTGGGCGGCACCGAGCTGTGCTCCTTCCTGAACTTCTCAAACGCTTTCCTGTTGATCTCGTCCTTCTGGAGCGGGTCTGGGGACAGGCCAGTTACCGGGGTTACCGGGGCTACCGGGGTTACCGGGGGGGGGGGGGGGGGGGGCTACAGAGTCTGATGTATGTTGCTACTGGAACATGAAAACCTCCCTGTTGTGGGATCAATAAATCTGGCTCATCTTAGCTAAATTATTTTAGCTTAATTAGAATAAGTCTATAAATATGTAATCTAATGAGAGTGAGTGGGGTTTGTGTGTGTGTGTGTGTGTGTGTGTGTGTGTGTGTGTGTGTGTGTGTGTGTGTGTGTGTGTGTGTGTGTGTGTGTGTGTGTGTGTGTGTGTGTGTTACCCAGGCGCTGCAGGTTCTTGGCCTTGTTGATCACGTCCTTGGCCGTCCTCTTCAGGCCGCTGCTGGAGTGCTGGTTCATGTAGTTGGCGATGACCTCCCACCTGAACGAACACACACACACACACACACACACACACACACACACACACACACACACACACACACACACACACACACACACACACACACACACACACACACACACACACACACACACACACACACACACACACACACACACACACACACACACACACACACACACACACACACACACACACACACACACACACACACACACACACACACACACACACGGGTCTTTGAAAGATGACTTCTAGCTCCCTAATCTGACTCATGTCATCCTGTTCTAATGCATGATGCTCTTCTGTCAACTGTTCAACCCCGGTGGTTGATTTAATGAGAAACTACGACTGGTTACAGTTAACCCTCCACCCCCTCCCCCACCCCCCTCCCTCCCTCCCACCCCCCTCCCTGGTACCTGGCGTTGGTGCCTGCTGGGAACAGGTTGACAGCTTTGATGAGCAGCTGCAGATCTTCTTCGTTCCAGCCCTTCCCTCCTCCCCCTCCTCCTCCTCCTCCTCCTCCTCCACTGGCCTGCTCGGCGCTCCGGGCCGCCTGGCGGGCCTGCACCTCCGCCTCGCGCTCCCTCTGCAGCTGAGCGTTCACCTCCTGCACCTGGACACACGAGGAGGAGTGAGGAGAGCTGGTCTCATGTGCAGATACACGATGAAGAAAACCATAAAAACAAAATGAATTACCTGCTTCTCCACGGCTGCTTTACTGTCGTCTTTAGAGGCCGAGGACAGCACCTCGTTTAGAGACTGGAGGCTGGAAACAACAACAACAACAACGTGAAACTACGCTGATATCCAGCCTGGGTTCCTCCCCAGAGCTCAGTCATGCTTCTCTCTCTGGACAGGCCACCTGTCCAGCAGGTCCAGCATATTCCAGCAGAGGCTCATGTGAACATAAACATGCTCTGGTGCTTTTCTCTCCATCTCTACAGCTGAACCTCTGGGTCCATCGCTCCGTTTACCTGGTCAGCTCCAGCCGGTCGCAGAGCTTCTCCACCTCCTCCATCATCTTCACGCTGTCGGCTTCGTTGTCAGCAAAGTAGTTCCAGTTCTGAGGAGAGGGGAGGGGTCAGAGGTCAGGGGTCAGGGGTCAGTCTGGAGCAGGACAGGTTGACTGTGTGAGAGTGAGAGAGCGAACCTTGCAGGTGGTCCTGAGCTTCTGCCTCTCCTTCTTGATGGCCTTCTTCTGGATCTCCTTCTCCTTCTTGGCCTGCAGCGCCGCCTGCTTGGCCTCCTCCTCCTCCTTCTCCTTGGCCAGACGAGCCGCCTCCAGCTCCGCCTGCCGGGCCTGAGGAGCAGCGAGCAGTCACACAGTTCAGCTTCTGCTTAGTCTGGGTTTGGACGTGTGAGCTGAAGTTACCTCAGATTAGTGACTAGAGGCTGTTTCTATCATACTGCTGGTAGCATGCTGGGCAGTTTTAACGAGTGCCTGAGCCTTTCATAGGAAACAAAGCGAGGAGCTACTGACTCGCTCCTTCTCCTCCTGCTCCCTCTTCTTGGCGTCAGCTTTGGCCTTCTTCTCCGACTCCTTCCGGGCTTTTTCCTCTTCTTTGAACTTCTTTATCCGGGGGTCGCAGCTGTAGGCGGAGTCTGAGCCGGGCACAGAGTCACAGAACACTCCGTCATCAGTGAGCTGAGCATCGGTGAGGAGAACCGTGCAGCTGGAGGTCATGCTCCTCACCAACTAGCGTCCGTATCCGGTTCATCTCCTCCTTCTTCCTCTGAGCTCTGGACGCTCGGTTCTGCTTCTCGATCCATCGACGCTCGTCCCGGCTGGAGACGGAACAGACGGTCAGAGTTTACCACACAAAACGCACGAGAACAGGGAGTAAAACTCCTCGCTCACCACTCCGCCTTCTCCTTCTCCTCCTCGTCCAGGTAGGAGAACTCCCTCCAGGAGTCAAAGTTATACCTGCAGACACAGACACACAGGTTACACCTGCTCCTCCTCTGAGGTCTCTGCTCTCCTCCTGCTCCTCCTGCTCCTCACCAGAAGGAGTAGAAGTTGTCCACATCCTCGAACGTGGACTCCATGGTGCCGAGCTTGGGGACGTGCTTCTTGGACGACCAGCGGGCGTTCCTGTCGAAGACGGGCGAGAAGACGTCGAAGAAGTTCTCCTTCCCCTCGCCCTTCGACGGCACGGCGTTGTCGAAGGTCGGGTCCACGCTGTCGAAGGCCCGACGCTTCACCACGTCTGACAGGACCTCTATAGCTGGAGGGAGAACGGGGGGGGGGGGGGGGGGGGGGGGGGCAGGAGAGAGAGGGAGAGAGGGAGAACTTTAATATCATAACATCGACCTTCAGATTCACTCGTGTCTCTCCCACTCTCATGCACACACACACACACACACACACACACCTTTAGTGATGCAGGTGAAGTAGTCATTGTCTCCCTCTACGATCTGCTCGCCTGCTGCTTTCCTCTTGTCAGGATGATGCTTCAACACGATGGCTTTGTCTGTTGAGAAGCAGCAGAGGGGTAAGTGAAGGGGAGGAGGAGGAGGAGCGGGGGGGAGGAGGAGGAGCGGGGGGAGGAGGAGGAGCAGGGGGGGCAGGGGTACTCACGGGCAGCTTTGATCTGTTTCTGCGTGGCTTTGTATCTCAGGTGTGCGAGCCCGAGGACAGCGTAGTGATCCTGGTTCTATCACAGAAGAACAGAGAGAGAAAGGAGCAGGAGGTGAGGAGCCTCCCCTCTGTCACTGCTGCAGCTGATCCACAAACCCTGAGGCTGAAAACAGACATTCTCAGCCTGCTCTGGACCTCCAGCGGACCAGGACTGCTAGGAAGACGTCTGAGGTGTGCTTTTATTTCTTTACCTCTCATGCTGCAGCACTTTGAGCTTTGGCAGCAGACATAACAGTCATTATTACAATGAGGAGACATCAAAGAGGAAGACTGATCAGAGGAAAAGTGAAAGTATCGATAGAGTGACTCAGCGAATCAAAACACCAGAGACAACGAGTCTCTGGAGCATCAGGTGCGTCTCCTCCCAGTCCTCCCAGTTGCTCACCTTCCAGTCTTTGGGGTCAAGCGTGCGGAGCATGGGATACTCCTCCAGCTGGAACTCCTCATCCTCCGACTCCTCCTCCGACTCCTCTTCCTCCTCCAGCTCCTGGAAAGACGTGGAGGTGCTCCTGCTCCTTCTCTTTACATAGGCCTCGAACCAGCGGCCCACAGGCTCCACCTGGACCTGCACTGAGGCTGCGCACACACACACACACACACACACACACACACACACACACACACACACACACACACACACACACACACACACACACACACACACACACACACACACACACACACACACACACACACACTATTACTGTCAGTGTTCCAGAGGGATGGATAGATACATAGATATAAACAAACCATACGGCCATTCTCCAGGGCTATGATACACACACACACACATCAATAAAAGCAGAGCTCTCGATGCATAGCAGACAGCACATGTCTGTGAGCGTCCTCGTCACAGACAGTGACAGACTGAGACCGTGTCACTGCACAACAGGTGTCAGGATGGTGTTGTGTAACCGCCTGGATCCACATGCACACTCGACACAGCACCTTTGACTGTCTTCAGCTCTACATAGTGAGTGAGTGTCACCTTCATTCATGCTGCTCAACGTGGTAGAACTGATCACATGAATGTGCAAACACAGGATTCCACATCTTATGACATCATTCTAAAGCCACATGCATATCATATCTTGTCTCCTATGATCAGACTCCGTGCCTGCCCATGCATGACCTTCCACAGGTTCAATCTTGCAGACTGCATCAAGACTTTAGCAGTGTTTACACCCCACAGATTTCACTTTTCAACCTCTTTTTCCACTCGATCTACACTCATAGTGGTCAAAGTGGAATAAAACTATGCTACGCTTTGTGACATTTTAACATTCATGACTTTGAAAACTTCAAACACTGATGAACCTTGAAATTTGAAAGTCAATGCACTTTACACTGAAGGTTTGGGGACCTCCTCCAACTCCAACCTTCAGCCTCTGGTGACAGATTAAGACTGTGCCACTGCTAAACAAGTGTGAGGATGTTATATAACAGCCTGCTTCCAGATCCAGACTTGAAAAAGAGTGCTTATAGCATCTTAACTGGGTCTAAAATAGTCAGTGAGTGTCATGACAAACATGAGGAGCAGCAGCTGTCAAATCACTGCATCGGTGAGCAGCAGCTCCGCTCAGAAGCTCCAGGTGGTGTTAAATATCAGGACAGGTGGATGAGCTGCGATCTGAGCAGCCTGACTAGTTTCTGGATGTTGTAGCCCCACGCTAACGGCTCAGTAGCCGGGTTAGCTCCCTCCCTGGCCGGCCTCCCTCCCGCGCCTCTTACCGGCAGCGGCCGCGAAGACAACGGTCTCCTCTCCGTCCAGAGCTTGTAACAACATGTCCGCTGCTCGGGCTTCTCGGGCATCCAGGAGCTGAAGCTGTCAAAGAGCCAAAGTCTGAGGACTGGAGCTCTCTCTCTGCACCACATGGGCCTCCCTGGAACAGCCAGGCCGGGGGGAGCTGCACCCTTACCGCTCCGGCTGCGCTTATACAAGAGCACAAAGGTTCCGCTGAGAGGAAACTGCATTCATGAACATAACATAGAGAAATGTTACAATTCACTACGGATCAGTGGAAATTAGTATCATTATATTAGTGTATAGTATGTGGCACAATGTAATGTAATTTGGTATAGATTCAAGATATGTTTTTATTAGATCAGACAGTAGTTTATTTAAGTTATTTTTAAAAAGATTTGTTCCGGGGTGAAACAGGGAAAAGGTTCCGTCGCAAACTTCCGCTCCACGGCGGAAGTTGAAAGCTGCTGTGTAATGCTACAGTGAGGCTGCTTGAAGCCAGCGGGGTGAATCTGTAGTGACAGTTTATCTTCATTTCTAGGCCAAACATGCCGGATTATCTGGGCGACGATCAAAGGAAGACTAAAGAAGAAGAGAAGGATGACGCTCCAATCAGAGGTAAACTCCGCATTTAGACTGCATGAGGGAATAAAAGGCGTAAAAACAGCCGGAGACGGTAATAGCAGCAGAGCTAAGTGCAAGCTAAGTACAAACTGCTGCTGTTTACAGCTAAGGTTCACTGATTAGGGTTCATAAATCAAACACTTTAAGTGTCTTTATTGGAGAATTAGTTTCGGTAAAATGCAGAATAACGTCAAATTCAAGGTGAAAATGGATGTGAGTGTGCGGCCTCTGACTGATGTTGTTGCCTCCTCAGCTCTGGATGAAGGCGACATCGCCCTCCTGAAAACCTACGTAAGTGCGAATTTCACTCCCAGAAGCATAACATCTAGATGTATTTATCATATTTAAGCTGTTTTTGTATTGATTCATGCTGCACACTAGTAAATGAAGACGTATTTTCTTGTGTTTTTGGGGCGTTCAGGGTCAGAGCACCTACTCCAGACAGATCAAGCAGGTGGAGGATGATATCCAGCAGCTGCTCAAGAAGATCAATGAACTCACAGGTGAGTGAAGACACTGTGGATCTGCTAGAGATGGAGAAGCATCCTCTGTTCTGGCACTGCTTCAGTCAAGACCACTCCAGGATGCTCTGACCTGATAACCTCAGAACTCCTTCTGCCTCTCTGAACTCTCTCTTATGATTGTTCAAGCTCACTTCACCCTTTGTTTGCCCTCACATAACGAGGTGGATCTGGTGCATTTTGTCTCGTCAGGCATCAAGGAGTCTGACACAGGTCTGGCTCCTCCAGCGCTCTGGGATCTGGCTGCAGACAAGCAGACTCTGCAGAGCGAGCAGCCGCTGCAGGTCGCAAGGTAAGCCAACAGGCTCGGAACAATAAACATAGAGATAAATGTTCCTTTCACAACATCTACAAAGCCACTATCTCTGTTAGTTTTAGCTTGGAAAATGACTTAATGTAGGCAACATTTACCTTTTTTCTAACGCTGGAGTCAGTTTTTGGCTGAAAACTCGAGCCCGAACTGCAGAACATGTCGTGTTGTATGTGATCTTCATGTCTTCACGTTTCCACAGATGCACAAAGATCATCAACGCCGACTCAGAAGATCCCAAATACATCATCAACGTCAAACAGTTCGCCAAGTTCGTGGTGGACCTGAGCGACCAGGTGGCTCCCACTGACATCGAGGAGGGGATGAGAGTCGGGTGAGTGGGATGCAGGGCTGCAAATGCCTCACATCTAAGGCCTATTGCTGAGGAGTACCGAGCTAAAGGCAGATCCTCCTCTACCTCTGCAGGGTGGACAGGAACAAGTACCAGATCCACATCCCTCTGCCTCCCAAGATCGACCCGACCGTCACCATGATGCAGGTACGAGGGTTGGGAGTTAAACCTCCATTCCATTTAGAAATGAGACCAAATGTGACTTTATGTGACTTAATGGAAACAAAATTAGTGATCGAAAAGCAGATTTAAAACTGAAGGAATTCCAACCCTACCTAACCCTACCTTGGTGGGAAGAGTTAGGAATGACTGCTGCTGTGCTGTCTGGTGGCTCCAGGTGGAGGAGAAGCCTGACGTGACCTACAGCGACGTTGGAGGATGTAAGGAGCAGATCGAGAAGCTGAGAGAAGTGGTGGAGACTCCTCTGCTCCATGTGAGTGTTCACGGGACGACTCAAACCCAGAACCAGTGAGCGGTGTGAACATCAGCAGACAGGGGAATGCAGTGTGACCTCAGCGTAACTTTACTGTGAGCTTTTGTTTTATGTGAGAAAACATGACATTACGCAGCATCAGTGTGACTCTGTGTCTGTCTTTAGGAGTCTGTAACTGACTCTTAACTGGTGGATCATAAATGACCTAAAGACGCTCAGTTATATACAGCTTCTATGAATAGTGTGGAGGTCACTTTAGGAAAAGTCGTCAAATGTAAAGTTGGAGAGGTTCCTGTGCTGCTCTGGTGGAGCTGAAGACATCAGGGGGGTTATGGTGCTTCCTTCTCCTCCACAGCCCGAGAGGTTCGTCAACCTGGGCATCGAACCGCCCAAGGGCGTGCTGCTGTTCGGGCCGCCCGGCACGGGGAAGACGCTGTGCGCCCGCGCCGTGGCCAACAGGACGGACGCCTGCTTCATCAGGGTCATCGGCTCCGAGCTGGTGCAGAAATACGTGGGAGAGGTGAGAGACTGGATTCACCACAGCTCTGGATGCTTCCTGTTCAAATGGCTCTATGCAGACGCTGTCAAGTGTTGTCACATACATGCTCTGGCAATGTACGAGGCTCATTGACAGAGGAGAGGAGCTCCTCATGATGGAAGTACCGTGTGTCTGTGTCTGTGTGTGTGTCTGTGTGTGTGTGTGTGTGTGTGTGTGTGTGTGTGTGTGTGTGTGTGTGTGTGTGTGTGTGTGTGTGTGTGTGTGTGTGTGTGTGTGTGTGTGTGTGTGTGTGTGTGTGTGTGTGTCTGTGTGTGTGTCTGTGTCTGTGTCTGTGTGTGTGTGTGTGTGTGTGTGTGTGTGTGTGTGTGTGTGTGTGTGTGTGTAGGGGGCCAGGATGGTGCGTGAGCTCTTTGAGATGGCCCGGACTAAGAAGGCCTGCCTGATCTTCTTCGATGAGATCGACGCCATCGGAGGTGAGTTAGACCTCTCTCCTCTTCTCCCACTCTTCATCGTCTGTGTCAGCTGTGGTAGAGGTTTCCTCAGAGCTCCACACAGTGAGATGGACGTGCTTAGCCGTGGTCAGTCTTCATGTCCATGAGATGGACGTGCTTAGCCGTGGTCAGTCTTCATGTCCATGAGATGGACGTGCTTAGCCGTGGTCAGTCTTCATGTCCATGAGATGGACGTGCTTAGCCGTGGTCAGTCTTCATGTCCATGAGATGGACGTGCTTAGCCGTGGTCAGTCTTCATGTCCTCCTGTCCTGACGCCCCCAGGCGCCCGCTTTGACGACGGGGCGGGCGGAGACAACGAGGTCCAGAGGACGATGCTGGAGCTGATCAACCAGCTGGACGGCTTCGACCCGCGAGGAAACATCAAGGTCCTGATGGCCACCAACCGACCCGACACCCTGGACCCGGCCCTGATGAGGCCCGGACGTCTGGACCGCAAGATCGAGTTCAGCCTGCCGGACCTGGAGGTGCGGAGTCGTCCACCCCCTCTCATGGACTCCTCTGTTCATCCTGGACGTGAAGCGTTCTTCTTCTCTCCTCCCTAAACTCTCTCTCCATGTCCGTTCCAGGGTCGCACTCACATCTTCAAGATCCACGCTCGCTCCATGAGCGTGGAGAGGGACATCCGCTTCGAGCTGCTCGCCCGACTCTGCCCCAACAGCACCGGTAAGGGCCAGCCCTCCTCGGCTGGAGCCACTGCACTGAAACATGGCTGCTGTTACAATGGGCTGGGGTCAGGGTTAGCTGGTGAAGGGTGAAGAAACTAGATATAAGAAGTAGAAGAAGAAGTAGAAAGTCAGTCGGTTGAAAAGAGGTGCTTCATAGCTCAGATCTCACTCCTTCCTCAGTTATTTACACTATTTGAGATCTTTTATCGACTCAATTACAAACGTCTCATGTGTAGGACTGCCTAGTGGCCACAAGGTGGTGCTGTGACATCATGTCCCAGTCAAATCATCACCGTCTCTGAACGCTGAGCAGTAAAATCAGATGTGTGAGCTGGCTGGGTTCAGAGCTTCAGAGCTTCAGCTCTCCTCCTGTCGGCTCCTCGTGCAGGTGCTGAGATCCGCAGCGTGTGCACCGAGGCCGGCATGTTCGCCATCAGGGCGCGCCGGAAGATCGCCACCGAGAAGGACTTCCTGGAGGCCGTCAACAAGGTCATCAAGTCCTACGCCAAGTTCAGCGCCACGCCCAGATACATGACCTACAACTGAGCCCGGAGCCTGGAGCACAGCCTGTGTGTGAATGAGTGTGTGTGTGTGTGTGTGTGCGTGTGTGTGTGTGGGAAGCTTCCACTTCAACCTTTTTACTGTCAACAAAACAGAAAACAGGACAGTCGTCGTTT
>CM055209.1:1750126-1808631 GCA_029224185.1 Karalla daura | reverse complement strand
GGTTCAGACGCTGACTTGAACCGTGAGAAAGAAAAAAAGTTCTGATTGTTTCTGACCAAACAACGAGGCCCCAAACCAGGTCTGTGACTTGTGGGAAAAGTGGTGGAAACAGCTCGTTCAGACCACAGCTCATGGATCAGTGAGACTAAAGAAAACAGATCATATTCACATTGAACTGCTATGAAACGCATCCCGGTTCTCTGCTGGGACAGAAACGTGCTCTTCAGAGCTGTTGATGTTACTGGACGGTCCCAGCAGTAAATCAAGGGTTGTTTTGGGTTGGAGTGAATCAAATTTCTAAATGTATATAAAATGAAGGGACCAACAATCATCCATTTGCCCTAACAGACAGTCACATATGAGTGAGGAACGCCCCACCCTGGAGGAAAGCCTCCCCGGCTGACATGAGGCTTGAGAAGCTTTGACAGTGGCAGCAGCTGAGGCTGCGTGGAGGCGGATGGTTTTGTGTTTTTGTGTTTTTGTGTTTTTGTGTTTTGTGTTTTGTCCGGCTCTGACCTGGATGACTCCCACCATGGTGGTGAGCGCCACCGCCACCTGCACGCGCCGGGCGTCCCGGGACGCCACGTCCACCATGGCGGTGGCGTTGGAGCCGTTGACGGCCGCCACGAAGAACATGGAGTCTGGAGCCTCCCTCACCGCCACGCCCCCGATCATCAGGCTGATGACAGCGAAGGTGCCTGAGGCCCCACACACACACACACACACACACACACACACACACACACACAGAACAGTGATAATACAGCTAATACCACTACTACAAATAATGATGATGATGACACTACCACACCATCACACTGTACCTACAGGCTCTACATCCTCTCATGACCTCCACATTCACTGTGCAATCACCTTTAAAGCTGAGGTGATACTTCCCTGTCACCTCCCCACTGTACGCTTCCATTCATAGTTACACATACGTCCCACAGACACACCTGCAATTCTCCTCCAGGACGCTAGGGGGAGTAGAGAGTTTCTGGTGGAGGGGGGTCTCTGGTAAAGTTGTCTGCAACTCGTTTAGTGACTGTGACTGATGAGTTGTAATGTCTAGTCTCTAATATGGGGTGATGACGAGCGGAACAGATGCTCATATTGTCTGACTTCCTCCATCTGGTCCATGTTTGCTCATAAGTGAGAATTTAGAAAATGTTGGACTGGCAGAACCAGTAACGAGGAACCAGTAAACCCAAGTCCCGGACATGACGCCACACGGTGGACCAATCACAGGCCTTAGGTTTAGGTTTAGGTCAGAAAATCTGGGAGGTGTCGTGCAATTCTCCACCAGAACAGTAGGGGGAGTACAGAGTTTCTGGGAGGGTGAAACTGTCTTCAACTCGTTGGTTTGTGACTGTGACTGATGAATGAATCTGAGAGCTTTTGTGTCCAGTAGGTTGAGCAGCCTTGACCGTCCTCGTCCATTAGATGGCGGTTCAGAAGGTTTCAGAGGTCAGAGACACTGGAGACGGCTCCTCTGGAAACAGGAAGTGTGAGGCGGGACGAGACGAGGCGCTCGGTTCACCTGCTCACCATGTCACATCCAGCCAGACGCCCCGCGCTGACCGCTGCCCGGGGCTCGGCTTTCATGCTGGAAATAGACTCACGCTCTGCTCGACCTTCTTTTTACGGCTTTTTCTGGACATATTTCAGGCCGCTCACATTCCTGGGCGCTAATCACAGCCTGTGATGAAAGAACCGGCCAGAAACGAACGTCTTTGGCCCGAGGAGTGAATTAAAGCCACGTCGTCAACAACCAGCGACAGATGTTCCCCAAAGCAGCTCCACAGTCAACGTCACTGTTTATCTTGTTTTTTCAGTCTTTTTGTTTTTACTTAAATCTAATCTTTAAACTAATTATTATCGTCATATTATTATTACTATCATTTTCCCTCCATTTTACTATTATTAATACTTTTTTCCTATGTTGGTTTTTATTATTATTATTAAATACTCTATTGTATATAGAGTATTCTATATATATATATATATATATATATATATATATATATATATATATATATATATATACACACACACACACATATAAATATATGTAATATTCTACATATAGTCTATTATCAGGCCTTGCCCAGTAACGTAACTTAAATGCTATGCCAGTTTATTTGTTGGCCTGCAGAGGAGAACATTGAGGAACCGTATCAATAAATAACCACGCTGACGTAGGGGGGTGGGGGGGTAGTTGGGGGGTGGGGGGGGGGCGGCGGGCGGGCGGGGGGTCACTGGCATTTGCAGCTCCTGGCTCTGCTCTTGGCAGCCGGCGTGGAAAGCAGACCAGCTGTGTGAAAAGGCCACGGGCGGCAGAACGTACGACCTGGAGGAGGACCTGAGTGGAGCAGACACACCAGGACGCCTGTGTCTCAGCAGCAAACGTGAAGTCTGGGGAGATTTGGGGATCGGCTCGAGCTAACGCTCATCTTCCCATCAGAGCGTCACATCGAGTGTCTGGCCTTTCTGATCTGTGTGTCTGCGCCTTCACGACAGAGAAACGCAGCCGGGTAACACCAAAACAAACAGTCTGCACCATAGACTCACTGATGTAAGATCAGTGTGTGTGTGTGTGTGTGTGTGTGTGTGTGTGTGTGTGTGTGTGTGTGTGTGTGTGTGTGTGTGTGTGTGTGTCTGAGCATTAAAGGCCATCTCTCCCAGCTCTTGAACAGCAGCCCAGTTATTTGCAGTCGCTCTGAGCCAGGAGCTGCAGGATGGTCAGCAGAGAGGCGGACGAGGCCGAGCTGCTCGGATCAGATCAGACCAGATCAGATCAGATCAGACCAGATCAGATCAGATCAGATCAGATCAGACCAGATCAGATCAGACCAGACCAGATCAGACCAGATCAGACCAGATCAGATCAGACCAGACCAGATCAGATCAGATCAGATCAGATCAGACCAGATCAGATCAGATCAGATCAGACCAGATCAGATCAGATCAGATCAGACCAGACCAGATCAGACTAGATCAGATCAGATCAGATCAGATCAGATCAGACCAGACCAGACCAGATCAGACTAGATCAGATCAGATCAGATCAGATCAGATCAGAGCGTCCCTATCTACATGTAGTGTACAAGATTTCAAAATAAAAGCCAATTGTGAATAAATGCAAAGTAAGAGCAAACTGTCAATTGGAGTTATAGTAGTTACATTTGTATTACGTTTTTTCTTTTTCCACCTAGTTAAAATAAAGACAAAACACACCTTTTAGCTGTTACTTCTTCAAAGATGTTGCTTAAGATTAGAATAAAGCAACTCCTCTGCTAGCCAGCCAACCTACAGTGTGTGTGTGTGTGTGTGTGTGTGCGTAGTAGAAAAAGAGCTGTAATCTCTCATGTGTTGATCTGGATCAGGCCTTGTGAAAATTCCCAAGCAGATGTGTGTACGTGTGTGTGTGTGTGTGTGTGTGTGTGTGTGTGTGTGTGTGTGTGTGTGTGTGTGTGTGTGTGTGTATGGGTTTGCATTGTGGTAGCTCAAACAGGAAACTGATTAAAATGTGAATAAATTCATGTTGAAACACGTTTAGATCCTGAACGGTGGAAGGAGAAGTCACGTCGGAGAGTCTGCTAACAGGAACAGGGCGAGTTCCCATTTATGGAAGGTTATCTGAGTGAAGAGGGAGGGTGTGTGTGGCGACTGCCGGGATTCCTCTCGTTTGCTGTCTCAGTACAGCGTCTCGCCTCGTGTTGCAATACGTTCAGGTCAGATTTGTTGAAGATCAAACAAAGGCAGAGTGGAGGTGAGTCAGGAGGCTCAGAGGGCCAGACCCAGGTGGGCTGGTCTGTCAGTCTGAGACTCTGTCTGATCTGTGGGACTACCATGTTGTAGTAACATGCTTTAGAACTAGTGAAGCAGTGCAACCTCCCAGAGTCTCCAGCAGGTACCCCAACATGCTCTGGGAGGAGGGAGGAGGGAGGAGGACAGCGGGGGGGGGGGGGGGGCTGGGAGGACCTCCTCACCTATGGAGATGTGTCTGGAGGTGCCGAAGAAGGTGTAGAGCAGCACGGGGTAGAAGGAGGAGTAGAGGCCGTAGACCGGGGGCACGGCGGCCAGCATGGCGTAGGCCAGGCCTGCAGGGAGAACACACAGCTCTCAGCCCCAAGCCAAACAGAGGCAGCGTGAAGCTCAGCTCCACTCCAAACACACAGAACCTCACGTCCAGATGTCCAGAGGAGCACGGAAACACTGCAGGACCAGAGGAGGTCAAACAAACCCTCATGTGCTGTTTATTCTATCACTATTTAAGGTGTATTCTATTACATGCAATTCTCACAATACTGCAGACTTTCCCTCCACAGAGAGTCCACAGAGAACTACAAAGTAACTATTTTTCTGTTTTATAGGTGCATGATAATGACATAAATAAATTAAATACACATGGGTAGGAAAGATAAAGAGCAGAGCTAGACACAGTTTCACATTCAAAGCACAGCGGAGTCTTTGAGGTTTGGGGAGAGAGTTCCAGAATGATGGAAAACACAATAAGTAATTCATATTTGTAATTTGATTTCTTATTTCATTTGATCATTTCTGGTTTTATTGATGTTATTGATGTTATAGTGACTGTCAGCTGTTGTTACTTCATCAGTTGTTTTGGGCACTGACCTTGGGGCAGCTGCACCACGGCCGTGCTGAGGCCTGAGATGACGTCAGAGAGCAGGTAGTGTCGTAGCGGGTAGGCGGGGAGCCAGGTCAGGATGGGCAGCACGCTGAGGGCCGCCGCCCTCGCCCTCTGGGACGAGCACCTGCAGGACGGACACCAGGACACGTCCTCAGAGCGTCTGCAGGACGTCACACAGCACACTGCGGCCGGCCCTCACAGGCCTGTTAAGAAGCTCCTTACTGCTAAGAGCTTCTTAAAGGGATGTTTTTTGTTTTTGGCGCATTTATATACATGTTATCATTGGTGGATTATGACCTCAGACAATAATCTGAGACATTCAACAACAACTGCTGGAAGAACATAGCACATCGACCTGGTGAGTCTTGGACGTGTCACAGGTTCGCTGCATCTGAACTTTTCCATCATAATTCACCGTTATTAGACATTCTGTCCCATTCTGTTCCATCAAAACCAACAGTGGATGATTCTGAACTCTACAATGCTGGTGTCTCCCTCTGAAGGTGAAACTACTATTGACCAATCAGATGGCACCATTTGCCTTCTGTCCAGACCTGTTGCAGAGAGGTTCTAGAGTTTTCTCTAACACGCGCCTGGTCTCAGCTGCTCTGTAACGTCTCCCTGGCAGGTCTGGTACCCAGCCGCGCTCAGCATCTCTCCATCGCCTTCATCCCGGCTCTGTAAACATGGACGCCTCGAGGCTTCTCATTCAGTCACAGTCTCACGACAGAAGCAGAAAGCAAATGTTTGCCCATGCCTGCGGCTGTTTGTCTGCGGCACACATCTCAGCTCTGCTCGGGTCAGTCTAGAAACCGTGGTCTCCACATTAGTGCTACTTCTGCTCTGACTGGTTTCCAGTGGCCGGCCGCCTTCGTGTCATAGGAGAGAAGGTTTTATTGTCCTGGTCTGACATGACGCAGGTTTCACATCATTGATACAACAAGTGCAGAGCTGCTACAACGACTACTAACCGACCAATAAAGTGATCGACTTCCAGCAATCTCAGATTTCAGCTCCTTAAATATCAATATTTTCTGTTTTTGTGGAGACAGTTAGAGTTACTCTAACACTATTTAAACCAACCAACCAATCACACAATGGAGAAAATAACCTAAGAAGCTTGTAACGTCCGTAAGTGTTTATCTGGATAGCTTATCTAGATACTACTAGCTCTATGCGGAGCGAGCTGCAGACGAGTGGGTACACGTTCAGAGAATGTGGAGGCTCCAGTGGGCGGACTGGGCAGACTGGTGTCCTACTGGTTCACACACCTGCAGCTGCTGGCCAGCCTCTGGCGCAGCGTGCTGGAGTTCTCTCTGCGGTGGAGGACCTTCGTCCGGAGGAACTCTTCATCGTAGACCGGACGCTCCATCTGGTACGTGAGCTGCTGGTCTGCATCCTCCCGGCCCGCAGCTTCCTCTCCCTCCATCCCTGAGGAGTCTGGAGGAGCTGGAGGAGCTGGAGGAGCTGGAGGAGCTGGAGGAGGTGGAGGAGGTGGAGGAGCTGGAGGAGCTGGAGGTGGAGCAGCTGGAGGAGCTTGAGGTGGAGCAGCTGGAGGAGGTGGAGCAGCTGGAGCAGCTGAAGCAGCTGGAGGAGCTGGAGCAGCTGGAGGAGCTGGAGCAGCTGGAGGTGGAGGAGCTGGAGCAGCTGGAGGAGCTGGAGGTGGAGCAGCTGGAGCAGCTGGAGGAGCTGGAGGAGCTGGAGGTGGAGCAGCTGGAGCAGCTGGAGGAGCTGGAGGAGCTGGAGGTGGAGGAGCTGGAGCAGCTGGAGGAGCTGGAGGTGGAGCAGCTGGAGCAGCTGGAGGAGCTGGAGGAGCTGGAGCAGCTGGAGCAGCTGGAGGAGCTGGAGGTGGAGCAGCTGGAGCAGCTGGAGGAGCTGGAGCAGCTTCAGATGTGACGTCTCTTGTTTTCCTTTACCTTTCCCTCTCGGTCGTTACATTACTGCAGCCGGTATGTCTTCATTCCTGCAGATCTTCCTCCTCCTCCTCCTCCTCTCTGCTCAGAGGGACAAGAAACGACGAGTCTGAGATTTTTTGGGGCTTTTGGTTTTTTTACGTCAGCACTTTTGCGTGATAACAGCAGTGGTGATAAGCGTCCGGCGCCTTGTGTTTCACGCCGGGACTTATCAGCTTTTCAGCAAATATTTGGTCTCTGATCGGTTTGTGCAACTAAACCAACACTGTCACAGACTTTTGGCTCCTGTCACGTTACTGCAAAATCACTCAGTGTCATTCCCATATAATTAAATGTACAGTATAGTTCCACTGTCTCAATAGGCCTGAGCAATACATGCACCTCTGAATACGTCATACAGACACTCTATTACCTATCATTCTACTTGTTTTTACAGCCGGGTTAAAGACTAAATATTCCAAGATCGTTTTTCTACATTTACAAGGCAAAGCATCTGACTGCTGACTTGACACAATGATGAACAGAATATGTACCTATCCTGGGACGGTTGCCTTCGTCTATAGACCTAGGATGAAAACATGCAAATGTGGTGCGTGTTGGTGTGGAAGGAACGCCTTCACAGTCAGATGAACCACACTCAGTGATGGCGAAGACACTGTGACTCAACAGGGAAATGACACAAATAGAAATCAGCTTGTTTCCGTTTCTGGATGAGTTAGTCTCACCATCAACCTGTCAAACTACAACCAGCTCAGTGTCCTCTCATCCAGGCTGTGATGTCGGTGTGGGTGCTTTCCATATGCGTGCAGTACGGCTCACTGTGTGATGTAGAGAAACACCTGCTTTACATACTAGACAGTAGACTGTAGATGGGCTTCAGGCAAGGTAAATGCTCTGATAAAATAATGATATTTCTGTTAATGTGATGGTAAATAAAAGGCAGGAGACTCAACCTGCGACACTGTGCTTCTCCCACTTCACTCTCACAAACCAAACACTATTCATATAAAAGCAAATTAAATGAAATTTAAAGGTAAATATGAAGATGTTACGGCTACAGGTGTGACTGTGTTTTTTTTAATCTTGTCACAGATCTCTCCCCCCCTGACTGTCTCTCTCTCTCTGTCCCGACGCTAACAGAAGCTAGCACAGAGATGTAAACAACAACAACAACAACAACAATAATAATGAAGAATTAAAGCGTCTACCTTCGGATGCTGGAGGCTGCGGTGTGGAGCTTTGTTTCTGGCTGGAGTCTCAGGTTAAAGTTTAACAGGGAGGAACGTCCTTCACACAGAAGCAGCTCCAGCCTGAAGCGGAGCGGGAGGAGGTGTCACTCCGCTCAGGAAACGCTGCTCCGCTTCCGGTTTGACGGAGGTGGGCGGGGCTCGGAGCCCGCGCGCTGGCACGGAGCCGACGGCATTTTATTGAAAAAAAAAAAAAAAAGATAATTGATAAAGAACTGGAGAACGTTTCCGATTCAAAATGAAACAAAAACAGGATGTAAGTGCAAAAGTGACATTAAATAAATAATTTAATAATTTGATAATAATTTAAATAACACGCCAGAGGTGAAGGGTAGAAATATTTCTTGCAAAACAAACTGAAATAATGTGTATTGATTATATAAATATAAATTATACAAATATATAAATATAAATTATGCAGAAAACTGATTATGATGAAGTCTACAAATGATTATTTATATTTTCATATGTTTCATATATTGTACATTTCCTTTTTCGCTTCGCACAGCCGAGCCTGTTTAACAATTTCCCCTGATAAATAAAAAAGTTAAATAGGGATGAATAAAACTGTTATCTCATCTTCTTATCTTATCTTAACAAAATAGCCACGTTAGTCTACCTGCACAACGCTTTTTTATGTTGGCATGTCACAACTCAGACTAAGATTTCATTCTGCCTTATCGGCTTTAGAAAGCTTCTTTAAATCCTTAAATCCTTTGACACTGCCATCGATTTGCACATTTGCACAATACAAATAATACAAACCTTGAATCTTGGAATTCTGATAATATTTCAAGTATTTATGAATATTTTTTATTGTATGTTTTATATTGTATTTTATTGCATTTATACAGATTTACAGACAACAAAGAGATGAGAGTGCAGTAGTGAACGTTTTAGTACAGCCTCAGGGGTAAAGCACTTATACTCACATTTTACTGTGCATGATGAATTCTAAACCCTGAGGAGATGATTGTTTGTTTGTCTATTGTGAAAGTTAAAACTCACTCTTCCGGTCCTTCACAGAGTGGTTAGCGATTAGCGACGGTTGCGGTTCGCGGGATCCTGGAACGAAAGTGAAAATGTTTTGTGTATAAAATGCAAACTAATGTCAGAGTGAGACCCCTGACATGTGTTGTGGATCTCTGCCCGTTTGGAGCCAAGGATTTGAATGACGAAAGCGGAAGAGCTGATGACGTACGGTGACACGTGCCGGTCACGGGGCTCGCTCTCGTGCTGTCCACGCTCCTATGGTTCAAATGGAGGAATTAAAGGCGTTAGTTGAACAATTAGTTCCCCGACTCGTGATGGTGGTCAGCGACTAGACCTCCCTCTGTTCCATGTTCATCCAAACACGTTAGACTCTGAGGAAATGCGCGTGCCTTTGTCTCTAAGGTGTGTCGAAAGAAAGTTATCTTTTTCAGCTTTTATTTTGTTTCCGTTTGATTTCTGTTTACTCCTTTAGTATTACAACCTATTCTAATTATTATTATTATGGTTATGATTATTAGGGTTAGTGATCACTGATAACATCTTAGAAAAAAACCCGAATCACATCAAAACGAAATTTGCAATAATTTGTTGTGTGAAATTACATCTATGAGCGCTTTTTCAATCCAATTTTTAACTACACACTGGCATGAGTGTACGGTCTATCCACTATGTATATAGCTTATGAATGATTGATGAATGCATCCTTTTCTTCTTTCTTTTCCATTCGTTTTGTAGCACAAAATGAATGTTTTTATGTGCATTGACTAGAAGGTAATTTCATCTTTATGTTTATCTCGCAGGCACACACACACATCTGTGTGTCTGGCAGCTGAAGTTTGTTTGCTGCTCTCCTACAGAGTAATAGAGTATCACTCTGTAGTAGCAGCTTGTTCCCACTAGAGGTCAATAACAGTTAATTAGTCTGACCACAGGAGACATAAACTCAACATTTTATCGCACAATTAGATGTAAAAAGGTGCCAAATGAACGTTATTTTGCTTTCTTATTCTATGCTATATACTTTTTACTTATACTTATTTGCTCCTGTTATTATTTTATTTTCTATAGTTTTATTTTGGATTATTATTGTTTCTATTATGTTCTATTTTGTGTATTGTTAATGTGTTATTCCTTTATGTAATTATTAGCTGCTGTAAAGAACAATTTTCCTTAGGAGATAAATAAAGTTTTCATCCCATCTCATCTGTACAGAATGTGAGTACTTTTCTTCCTCTCTGCAGTTTTCAAGGTGCACCTCGAGCTGCCTCGGTGTGGTCGTCCTGTACGGATTATTTCGAGGTGTGTGTCACAGTTTTTTCGTGTCCTTTGTTGCTGAGCGTCTGGAAAAACCTCCCAAACTAAAACGGGATCCGTGCACGTGATGAAGCCATTATCACGGCTCCAGTGTTGCTGCTGGAATCTTGCATTGTGCTGTTGTGTTCCTCGGGGGAAGTGAGAACATTGTTTGTGGCTCCTGGACCGAGCAGTGGGTGAAGGATTGGGTTTTCTCCAGCTCTCCCAGCCCTCGGCCTGATGACCACCTCCTGCTTCCTGCAGATGGAAGTTGGCGTTCACAGTCACAATCACATGTGCCGCCGCTTAAAGACTACGGATAAATAACAGAAACCTGTCTCACTGTGTCTCAGAGTTATTCCTAGTTGTATTCTCTAACCTTGTTTGGAAAACCCTGTCCAGCTGTGGTCTAGTGGTAAAGGACCTGGATTTGCAACCTAACAGTCACACCTTCAAATCCTGCCATGGCTGGATTTCCTCATAGTTGGACAATGAAGTGACTCCTTTCTTAACTCTGCGTCTATAACCTCATCCATCACTGCAAACCCCAACCCTGGTTAGAAAGCCTGACACAGTGGTGTTACACTGCTTAAAGACCTGGATTTGTAACCTCACAGTCACTGGTTCAGATCCTGCCATGGCTGAAGAGGCCCTCAGCAACAAAGCCCCAGACCTGACTCTCTCCCAGGCTGTCGGATTTTAGGGATGTAACTCTTAACCCCTAACCCTAACCATGGCTGCAAGCCTCGATCCTCATTGTAAAACTATCACCCTCATTAGAAGCCCTAACCCCAGCCTTAAACGCTAACCCTAGCCTTAAACTGTAACCCTAGCTTTAAACCCTAACCCTAGCTTTAAACTCTAACCCTAGCTTTAAACCCTAACCCTAGCTTTAAACCCTAACCCCAGCTTTAAACCCTAACCCTAGCTTTAAACCCTAACCCTAGCTTTAAACTCTAACCCTAGCTGATCTGAAGCTCTGATCAGCTCTGGTCCAGTGGTTAAGGACCAGTATTACCAGTATTTCAGGCCACTGGTTGACAGGCTGCCCTGGCTGACTCTCCATCTCTGCCCGGGGCAGAGACGCTGCTGCGAGGCCTCAGAGCGGCGCCAGGATTGTGCGGGTGGAAGCGTTTCCTGTTCCTTATGCACGCGGTGATATTTTTTATGACAGGCCTGATTGCATTGTCACAACTGCTAAGTAGGAGAACAGACACGGGTGAAAAATGTGCTGCCAGGAATAACAGAGGCTGGTGGATGGAGCTGAGAGCCAGCGCCTCCTCTCAGTTTAAAGTGTTTACATGGCGAGTCTCTGACATGATCTGGGGAAACATAAAACATCTCTTATTCATTACATTGTTTGAACTAGCATTAGTAGTAGTGGTCCTAGTGATAGTAGAAGTGGTAGTAGTTATAGTAATGATATATATATATATAGTTTGTTGCTATTTCACTTTAAATGAATTGTCATATTTGACATTTCTGACACATTCTCACACGTGTGTTTCTGTTTTCCGTCTTCTTTAACCGAATCTGTTTTTATTAGGATCAATAAAACCTTGTCCTGCTTCATGTATCAGTATCAGTCAGTATACCAGGGGTGTATTAGTGTTATCTCCCTCTATCAGTGGTCTTATTGTTCATGTGTGAGGGTGACTGTGCACAGTGCAGTAATGAATCATCATCCGTCCTGGTTATTGCGGTGATTTGTCGACGTTTGACGGGTGAACGTATCACCTCTAATCAGCCCATCAGCAGCTTCTCAACGGCCGCAGTTATTTATAAGATCCATTCATCTCCGGGTGTCTGTCCTGGCCGCGGCTCACTCTTTGTTTCCTGCTGCTCTCAGGCTCCGACGCTGCTCCGAGCCCGGGCCGAGCAGCTGAGGGCGTTCCCGACAGGAACCCGGGACTAAACATGGACGACCATTCATCTCAGAGAGAGGAGGAGGAGGTAAACACTGTGCTTCCTCCCCGTCCCTCTGAAGCCATCCCACATCTGATGGGAGAAACGCAAACAGCCGAGATGAAGGGCAAGGTAATCTCTCACTGGGTGGTTAATAAACCTGATGAAACCAGAGCTCCATAGCTTCTATGTCAGAGCGGTCCCCTCGAAGATTCAGTTGTTGCACGATCAGTGTGTTTCCATCACACCAACGTGTTTCCATAAATAAAGATTATATGTGGTCCTGCTCCATCCCATAATAACCCTGGTACCATGTGGTCCTGCTCCATCCCATAATAACCCTGGTACCATGTGGTCCTGCTCCATCCCATAATAACCCTGGTACCATGTGGTCCTGGTCCTCCACTCTGAGGAAGATGGACGTCCAGAACATAGTTTTCTTAGATCTTTGAATCAGATGTAGAAACAGTTGAGTCTCCTCCTCTGTCCATCTGGTCTGAAGGGAACTGGTCATGTGACCCCTACGTCAGGTCACGTGACCTGGAGATGTGAACAAAGTGTTTCCATCACACTTTGAGATCAGCTTCTAGATGGACACGTCTGGAGGAGCAGCTCAGGAGGAGCTGTGTCCAGAGACGTCTGAGAGCTTCTCATGGAGCTGTTTTTATTGAGACCTTCAGGTTCATCTTGAATTCCCCTGAGAGAACATAGCAGGTTTGATCTCCATTCTCCATATCCCACCTTGACCTTTGACCTGGCTGTAGGCCTGGGGTCAGTGACAGTTTAGGCAGGAACTTTAGACATTCCTCCCAGCCTGGCCGCCGTGTTTGTCCTGTCAGTATTGATTGAGCTCGTGCCCCAGAACGATGTTTACTCTGTGCTCTAACGTGATGGATCGCTGCGGTCAGAGACGAACAACGCGCACACACAAGCTTCTCTCCCACACGCTGGGAACAAAAACATATATTTAGCTGAATCTCCCTTTAAAAGAAGCAGCTGAGCAGCTGGCAGGGCCTCACAGTGGACTCTGACCCACAACCTGAAGGAGACTCCACCATGAGCTGAGGCACTCTACTGCATCAGTGAGTGACTTTCATTTATTCATTTATTTAGGTTCATTTAATACACGTAATTGTGTCTGCATACAGTTTGTGTCGAACCAAGGCTATTCTACCAATCTGTCTATTATTTTCTCAATGAATCGATTACTTGTTTGGGTTGTGAAAATCGTTAGAGCAAAGATCAGGTCTTTGACTTTTAGTTTTGCCATTTTGTGCCATCGAGGGCTGAAGAAACATGAAAACATTCACGTTTTTTGAAGCAGAAATCAGAGAATGTTGGCTTCATTTTTTGAAATCAATATATTTGTCCATTGTTTTATTAGTTGTTGCAGCTCTACATCTTTTCATGTAGCACACTGTACTTATACTCACAAGATTACATGTCCATGGAGCTCATGGAGCTCAGTCGAACCTCTGTGAACGTTATCGTGGAGGCTGGACCTCCGTGTCTCCAAAGGGACAGTGTTGTCCAGCGTAGGGACGTCCCTACGGGTCCAGAGTTTGAGAACCGTCTCTGTCGCTCTCTGTAGCAGAGTGCTGTGAGGCGTTTCACTCTGTGGCTGCTCCTCATGCCTCCCATCGAAGGTGTGTGGAGCAGCCGGTGTCAGAGTTTAATCAGTGGAGGTCTCAGTAGTTTCAGATTGTCCCCCTCCACAGTGTCTGAGGTTCCAGGCCGGCGTCTGAAGGTTTCATTCAGACAGGGAGGGAATGTTTTGGGCCCAGTCTTCTCCGTGTTTTACACTTTCTTTCTCTGGTCTTTTCGTCACTTCACGTGAATCTGAGAATCATCGTGAATCATCTGTTCTGTCTGACCCCAGGTTGCTGCTCTATCTGCTCCTCTCCTTCTTTATGGCACATGATGGGTTTAAAGTCTGGGTCGTATACAAACACCTGAGTGTGACACACACACACACACACACACACACACACACACACTCCAATCAGTGTGGCTGTGAAGTCTGCGACCACTTTCATGTATGGATAATAAATCCGCTCAGTGTATTTATAGTATGTGCAATTAAGCCTCTCACCAAACCTTCCTGCTGATGGCCGTAACTCCTCCAGTCGTGTAGTGTTGTGTTGTTTGTGGGAACGTCTCACATTACATCTGCTGCTCTCTGAAAACGATACAACACCGCTAACTTGCTGTTTTATGACAGAATGAGCAGATTGGCTTTGTGTTCAGTTGCATCTTATCTTATCTTAACTCTATTCGTACAATAATACAAAAACATTTTAGGACAAAAGTTCCCCGAACGGTCTGAGATATGCTTTTATTGTGGCGAGGTTTCCCAGAAATACTCATGTAAATAAATACAATAAATAAAAATTAATAAATGAATAAATAAAGGTGCTCTCTTTCATTTCAGTTCCATCAAAGTCTGACTTTATTTCTTCATCTAAAAGCTCAGAAAGACATTGATTAATAATAATAATTTATCTTATAAATGTATTTAAATAATAAATAAATACAGTTGTGTAATAATCAAATAATAATAAAGTGATCTTTACAAAAATCACTCCAAAACAAACACATAAATACATACAGATCTTGTAAAACACGTTTTTTAACAACAACAAAAAAATCATAAATGTAAAAGTAAAAAATGAATTAATTTGGATGATAAATGTATTTTATTGGTGAATAAATCAAACAAACTAAGAAAGTTAGAACACAAATGTGGGACTGATCTTTGCATTTCATCTAAAATGATCCATTATAGCAAAGCTTCGTATGAGTCCAGTTCAAACACCTTCAGCTCCATAATGTTCCTCAATGAGTCTCCAGTCCAGATCCAGTCCAGCCGGTCCAGCCACTCCAGCCAGTCCAACCAGATCCTGTCCAGCCAGATCCAGTCCAGCCAGTCCAGCCAGATCCAGTCCAGCCAGATCCAATCCAGCCAGATCCAGATCCAGTCCAGCCAGATCCAGATCCAGTCCAGATCCAGTCCAGATCCAGTCCAGATCCAGTCCAGATCCAGTCCAGATCCAGTCCAGATCCAGTCCAGATCCAGTCCAGCCACTCCAGCCAGATCCAGTCCAGCCAGTCCAGATCCAGTCCAGATCCAGTCCAGCCAGGGTTAACCAGGTAGCCATCACAGAGTCACAGACGTTTGATCCTTTCTTGAGGGATTCAGCTTTGAAGCTGGAGCCAGGGCCTTGTGTCTGTTGTCATGTTTTCATTTCTCGTGGGAGTCTCTCAGTCCCGTTCACGCCGCTCCGTCATTCCCGACGTTCCTTCTTCCAGGTTTTGTGCTGCTTTGGGAGTCAGCTCCCTTTGTTCTTCCGCTCTGTTTTTACCTCTTTCTTTTTATTTGAGTTTTAAAATCTCCACAGGACACATTTACAAACATTTGTCTCCGTCTGGCCCATCGGGGTCCTGGCACGGAGCTGGGTTGCTGTTTACGCCGACGTTTCGCTGCGTTTTTCCGGGTCTGAGGGAGGAACATCCGCAGCAGCGGCCCAGGCGACAGAAACCAGAGCCCAAGTCCATGATTAAACCTGGGCGGCTTCCTCTCTGCCCTCAGGGGAAATCCCTGCCACCGTAACCATTGTTCCCTTCAGTTATTTAATTATTTACTTTTCATTTTGATATGAAATTCTGCAGAATCTCTTCCTTCTAGGTGTATTTTTGAAACCCTGGGAATTGACCCGATTGGTGGATTATCTTCCCACTTGATGCTCAACGTCCAGATTTCTGAATCCCTCTGATCGAAACCCATGTGAAGGATCCATAAACACACAAGTTGAAGGAAAAGGTTCATTTGAAGCATGAGGAGGAAGGAGAGGAAGCGTAAAAGCACGTGAATCAATATTTTTTCAAAACCTCTGAAACCATTTCAGACCTTCTCAAAACTACTAAAAACATTCAATAATTTTGACAATTTCCACCCTTTGAATGATTATTTGAAGTATTGCATTAATTGCACCAAAAGAAAACCACAAAAAAAGGAAACAATCAACTATTTCCCATACAAGAACTAGTAGAGGGAAACTTTGGTGGCTTGGACACGTCAAAAACCACCAGCAGAGGTGATTAGATATCATAGGAATCATCTATGTAGCGCCAGATACTCCCTCTAATCCCCCATGGCCAAAAATCCCCCACTGACTTCCATTAAAACCCACTTTGTTAATGCTGCTTCCATTACAGTATGAAACAGTTAGAGGAGCAGGAGGAGGAGGAGGAGGAGGAGGAGGAGGAGGCTCTGATATCACTGATAATAAAACAATAACACATCAAGAGAAGAGTGGAAAGTAGCCGACCTTGGTGTTTATTGGAGATTAGCGTTCTAAGAATCACGTTATCAATCTGCCATTTGGCACAGATCAGGCTGGTCGGGTCGCGCCCTGCCGTGTATCGCCTCCTCGCCTCTGCCTCCGCCACTCGCTGGCTCGTGGGCGGCTTTGTCGGAGGTCAAAAACCTGCTCAAAGCGACACAAACCTCTTGGTATCGCTTCATCCAGTCCCCCCCCCCCACACACCCCCCACCCAGTGTGGATGACCTTGAGGAGTTGTGGAAACTTCCAACCACAGAGTTCCAGGGACACGCTCGGAGGAACCGGCCCAGCCTCTCGAGGAACTTTATGTGAGGCGACAGCATCACACCACAGAGACTCTTCAGCATCTCGTCTTATGATCTTTTAGGGAGTTGAACTGAGACTGGAGAGGTAGAAACCTTCACCTTTTCACTGGAACCTTTCAGAGGTCCCTCCATCACTCTCACAATCATCTGAACTGGGCTGTGGCTCCATCTCTGTTCATCTCCTTTCCCAGCTTCATCTTGTGTGTTTGACCAGGAGTGAGGAACTAAAGTAGTCGATAGAGAACTACTTCTAGTTCTACTAGTTCTACAAACTCCTGATTCAGAAAATCTGAACACAGGGAGGGGGGGCTTCTCCTAAAAGTTCTGGGAACCTTTTGGTTCCATTAAACACAACCATGGCAGAGGAATCCATAGAGCAACCAGTGGAAGGAGATGCTGTAGGGATCCCATCACCCACCAGATAAAACAGAGAAGTATAAATAAAGTAGCCATCTTGTTTTCTGAAGCAGAGCAAAGACAAAGTGTGATGAGCTGGATGATCTGAAACCAGATTAGCTTCATCTAATTAGCTCTAATCTATCTGTACGTACATACATCCTCACAAGCTCTCATCGTCAAGTGCCATTGGTGCCAGTCACGTACATTCATTCTCATGGGGTTTACGTACACACACACACACACACACACACACACACACACACACACACCCTGTCATGACCCTGGTGTTTGATGCGACATGTGTCACCTGTCAGCCCCTGAACCCAGCAGATAAACGTCTCCAGCAGAGCTCAGCAGAGCTCAGTCCGGTCCTCAGACTATCCCCGGGCCCTTATCTCCCTCTGGATGAATGACTTTTGAAGTGTTGCATTCAGACGCCTTTTCCCTCCAAACAAACTCCGGTTCCTCCCGCCGCACGCCGCCTATTTTTACCAGCGGCGTCCGACCTTAAAGCCGCGTTCCCCCATCCTGAAAAGCTACTTGATTTCCACTTCATAACAATGAGCCGTCCTGTTCGTTCTGGCCTGTCTGTCCTGTCCACATCCTCCCTCCCTGCCCCAGAGTGCAGGCGTACGGACTCTTCCATCCTGCAGCTCTCAGACAAAGCTGCTCTGAGCTGCAGCTCGCAGATATCAGTCCGAACAATGGTCAAGGATAAGGCGGGCGTCCAGCATCTGGGCGAGACACAGAGACACCTCGTCTTAATTGCGTGTTAATAATTACAGTCGTGATAAGTGACAGAGGTGGCATTTATTGATGGAAAAGTCCTACGAGATCCCAGTCGAGCTCCAGGAGTCGGAGGAAAAGGAGGAAGAGGAAGAAGAAGAAGAAGAAGAAGAGGAGGAGAGAGTTCTGGATTTGCGACACTTGGAGACATCGTCAGGTACGTCCTGTGCCTCTCACGGAAAGTTAGGGAGAAAGAGAAGAAACTTTTTCTCCTTTTTTTTGACACTTTCTGGGAGTGAAATCTCTGCGGTATCTTTACGAGCCGTTGTAAGAGTGGAGCAGCTGATAAGGAAATGGAGAGAAAGCTGCAACATTCTCAGAGATAAAATTCAAAACAAACCTCGCAGGTTTGTTCCTGAAAAACTCTCTGTCTCTCTCTCTCTGTCTCTCTCTCTCTGTCTCTCTCTGTCTCTCCGTCCCCCCTCCCGTGGGACGGAGCAGGTCAGGACCTGGCTCATGAGCTCTGCCTGCACTCGAGGCTCTGGACCTTTGTTGTCCGCAGTTAATGTTCTTTGATAAATGGCGTTCAAAGGCGCAGCAGGAACCTCTTCCTAGGCTAATGTGATTAATGGTTCTCAGGGCCACATAGAGAGGAAGCAGCCGCGCTCCAGGCACCAGAGGCGACACGATGCGGACCGGAGCGAACCAGTACGTGGTGGTCCGGCCGCTCTACTCCGAGGAGAGCTTCAGCGAGGCGCACGAGAAGCTGCACCGCCACCGCAGGACGCCGCTGGACCACGTCAAGCAGTACCTGACGTAAGAGCCGCCTCTCCGAACCGAGCCTGCCAGAGCCCACAGGCCCCGGCTCCGACTCCGGGCTCATTCATCTGCTACACACCTGTGTAAATACAACAGGTTTTAAGTGTGACAGGTAGAAATCTGAGGTCGCTACACTTTGTAGAAAGTGACGACTGAAATATGAAGTCATTGAAGAGAGTAGAATGAAGAATGTAAAAATGCATCAAGAGATCGTTGTCACTGTCCCTCTCTCTGGGATGAGCTGCTGCTGCTGTTGTTGTTGTTTTGTTGTTGTTGTTGTTGTATTTTGTTGTGGTTATTGTTTGCAAACAGCGTCTCGTAGAATAAAAGCTGTATGGCGGTTGCTACGAGGTCATTCGTACCGTACTGTGAGTGAAGATAAAAGAAAGATGCAGCTCCTCTCTCATCTTGTTCCTCCGTCTTCAGAACTAAACACACTGATCCAAGATAGTTTCACTAGACTAGATGAATCATCTCACACTGTTTTATCTTGGTAAGAACCAAATAATTCTTCTAGTTCCATCGTTTTAGTTTTATTTTTTAGTTTTATTGTGTAACAGAAACTAACAGAGCGACAGGAGGAGTCTGCCTCAGTCTGAACAGTTTCATGAAGTTATTTACTGTTTAAAGATCAGCTAGAAACTCCCTCCATTGACCTGGACTCTCCTCTCCTCTCCTCCTCTGCTCCTCTCCTCCCCTCCCCTCCTCTCCTCTCCTCCTCTCCTCCCCTCCTCTCCTCTCCTCCTCTCTCCTCTCTCTTCCTCTCCTCCCCCCCTCTCCTCTCCTCTCCTCTCCTCTCCTCCCCTCCCCTCTCCTCTCCTCCCCTCCTCTCCTCTCCTCTCCTCTCCTCCTCTCCCCTCCTCTCCCCTCCTCTCCTCTCCTCTCCTCTCCTCCTCTCTCCTCTCTCCTCCTCACCTCCCCTCCTCTCCTCTCCTCCTCTCTCCTCTCTCCTCCTCACCTCCCCTCCTCTCCTCTCCTCCTCTCTCCTCTCTCCTCCTCACCTCCCCTCCTCTCCTCTCCTCCTCTCTCCTCTCTCCTCCTCTCCTCTCCTCTCCTCTCCTCTCCCCTCCTCTCCTCCCCTCCCCTCCCCTCCTCCCCTCTCCTCCTCTCCTCTACTCATCTGCTCCTCTCCTCCTCTCCCCTCCCCTCCTCCCCTCCCCTCTCCCCTCCTCTCCTCCTCCCCTCTCCTCTCTCCTCCCCTCCCCTCTCCCCTCCTCTCCTCCCCTCCCTTCTCCTCTCCCCTCTCCTCCCCTCCTCTCCCCTCCTCTCCTCTCCTCTCCCCTCCTCTCCTCCTCTCCTCCCCTCCCCTCTCCTCCCCTCCTCTCCCCTCCTCTCCTCTCCCCTCCTCTCCTCCCCTCCCCTCCCCTCCCCTCCCCTCCCCTCCCCTCCCCTCCTCCCCTCTCCTCCTCTCCTCTCCTCATCTGCTCCTCTCCTCCTCTCCCCTCCTCTCCTCCCCTCCCCTCTCCCCTCCTCTCCTCCTCCCCTCTCCTCTCTCCTCCCGTCCCCTCCCCTCCCCTCCCCTCTCCTCCCCTCCTCTCCCCTCCTCTCCTCTCCTCCTCTCCTCTCCTCCTCTCCTCCCCTCCCCTCTCCCCTCCTCTCCTCCTCCCCTCTCCTCTCCTCCTCTCCTCTCCTCTCCTCCCCTCTCCTCTCCTCCTCTCCTCCCCTCCCCTCTCCCCTCCTCTCCTCCTCCCCTCTCCTCTCCTCCTCTCCTCTCCTCTCCTCCTCTCTCCTCTCCTCCTCTCCTCCCCTCCCCTCTCCCCTCCTCTCCTCCTCCCCTCTCCTCTCCTCCTCTCCTCCTCTCCTCTCCTCCCCTCCCCTCCCCTCCCCTCCTCCCCTCTCCTCCTCTCTGTAGATGTGATGCTCAGCGAGCCAGGCGGGTGGCTCTCTCCCTCCTCCCGGTCGTGGGCTGGCTGAGGACCTACCAGGTCAGAGAGTGGCTGTTCAGCGACATCGTGTCTGGCATCAGCACCGGGCTGGTCGCCGTCCTGCAAGGTCAACACACAACACTGACACAGACTCTGGATATGTGGTGAAGACTCGTTTTTCTGTCTAAAAGCAGCTGAAACTTTGTACAAACCTGCATGGATACATATCGGACCTTGCAGAGTCGATTAGATGATTAGATTCAACTTTTATACTTTTTACTTATATTATCATTTTATATTGTTAATGTCCAGCTCTGGGATGTAGATAAGATCTACGAACCTCCCAGAAAATCCTGCGTGACAGGCTTTGTTTGTGTGCGCTGCTTTGGAAAGGACTCGGTTCACATGTCACATATGACTTGATGTTTGAGTTTGTCAAAGTTTTTTGATTGTTTTGGTTTGGATTCAAGTTTCAAGAACTGTAGAACACAATCAATCAGAATCTCTTGGTTCAGTCAGCCTGGACGGACAGATCGACGTGAAGCTGAGGTCAGAGAGGACGTCGTCTCCTGTGCGAACCTTGAATCCTTGACCTTGATGATCGACTATTTATTAACTATTGAAAATGGAACAAGAATAATGATGCAATCATAGGAAGAGCGGCACGCTCAGAGTTTGGAGTCTGAAAACCTCCCACACACACACACACACACACACACACACACACACACACACACACACACACACACGTGGAAACAGAGGAAAGCAGCAGCAGAGCCTCCCAGTGAAGCTGGTCCCAGAGTTTCTCATGGCCGCTGTGTGAGCTCATCTCAGGCCGGAGACTAATGTGTGTTTGAACGACCCTGGCTCTGAGCGGCCTCACTGTGTTTCTGTTAGTTTTTAGGTTTTTGGTTGTGTGTGACCTCACTGGTGAGATAAGAGGCCTGACTCATGTCTAAAGGTGAGACTGCAGGTTAGAGGCGAACGCGCTCTCCACCGATAACGATGAAAGGGACGAAACTGGTGGAAACAGTCGTAAACTGATGAGAGTTGTAGTGAGAAACCTTCCTGTGTGTGTTGCTTTAACGCCGAGCAAAACTGTGTCAATATGAGTGAGCTACAGTGACAAAAAAATGCTGTTTTACTGGGAAAACGTTGAACAGTGTCATAAGACGTCATTTCATTCGCTGCAAACTTGAATCATTTCTGATTATTATGGAGGAGACGGGAGTCAGTGGCCGCGTTCTGAGCAGGCTCAGTTTCACAACAGACACTTTCCAGGGCAGCGACCCGCACACAGAACGATAAGATTAGAGAAGAGGAACAAAGTCCCCATTTTATAAGACATGACACCAAGTATTAGAAGATTAATAGAGGAGCGGAGCTTTGATACCTGAGAGAGGATGCCCAGTCTTTGCCTTTAGAGCATCCACAAAAGTTAAGTTTGATATTAAAATAATATTATTATAATTGACTAATATCAATTAATTATAAAGTAATATTATCATATAGTAATATTAATATCCTATGTGATGTGGTGATGTGTGTGTCCAGGTCTGGCCTACTGTCTGCTGGCCAATCTTCCTCCCTGGTACGGACTCTTCTCCGCCTTCTTCCCTGTCATCATGTACTTCTTCCTCGGCACCTCCAGACACATCTCAGTAGGTGAGATATCCTCCTACCTGAGTGTGTGTAGAGTTCATATCCCTGAGTAGCTCCCACCTAACACACACAAACACACACACACACACCCCTGTCGGCAGGTCCGTTCCCGGTCCTGTGTCTGATGATCGGCACCGTGGTCACCAGGCTGGTCCCGGGCGACGGCCTGGCCTCCAACATCACGGGCCTGGAGGGTCTGAGCCTGGACGAGCAGAGGGTGGTGGTGGCTTCTTCTGTCACCTTCCTGGCTGGAATCATGCAGGTGAAGCACCATCCGCCTCCACCAGCATCCCATCTCTTGAGGGTTAAGGACTGGGTTAGAGTCATGGCTGGGGACTGGTTAGGGCTAGGGTTAGGGTTGGGGTTAGGTTTAAAGTTGGGGAGTAAAGCACAGGGTTGGGGTGACAGTTTGGTTTGCCAATTGGGCTGTGGTTAGGGTTGGGGACTGGTTAAGGTGGGGGTTGGGAACTGTTTAGGGCAAGGGTTGGGGTTGGGGTTGGGGTTGGGGTTGGGGTTGGGGTTGGGGTTGGGGTTAGAGTTAAGCTTCAGGACTAGGTTAGGTGAGGGTTGGGGAAAGAAAGCCTGGATCTCCCCAGATCTCGTAGACCTGGAGTTCTTGACCTCCGACCTCTGAGGCAAGCTCTCACGTCTGCGTGTGTCTCCTGCAGCTGGCGATGGGTGTGTTCCAGGTGGGCTTCGTGGTCATGTACCTGTCCGACACCCTGGTGTCCGGCTTCACCACAGCGGCCGCCGTCCACATCCTGGTGTCGCAGCTGAAGTTCGTGCTGGGGCAGCAGGTCCCCGGCATCAGCGGGCCGCTCGCCCTCCTACACGTGAGTGGAGCCACCCACTGCCACCCAGGCATCACGCATGTTACCGAGTCTGTTTAGAAACCTGTAATTTAACATGAATGTGTTTGTTTTTGTAGTGTTGGACTTTGCTAGCTTTTAAATTCTCCAAGGTCCCTGAAAGAGCAAGAAAGTTGAAACATTCATGAACTTGACTTGTTGTATTGACACATTATTACAGGTCTGCTTTGTCTCATCAGAACTTGAATTTGTGAAGGTTTGCACACAGTGTCAAACTAATGAAAGTTTGACACAGGTGTCAAACTTTCATGAGTTTGACACCTGTGTCCCCTCGACCTTTGTTGCGCTACACCAGAAAGAAAGAATGAAAAAAAGACGTGAAACGAAATAAAAAACGTGTCTAAGTAAATTCTAAACAAGCTACTTCTTACTTTAATTCGAGTACCCTTCTAGACCAGTACACTCCACCTGTACCTGACTAAACTCTCCTCCCGGTCGTGGTACTTTTACGCCTGCTGCCTCCAGACGCTCGAGATCATCTTCAGGCAGATAACGAGGAGCAACGTGTGCGACGTGGTGATCTCGCTGGTCATCATGGTGGTGGTGTTCGTCGTGAAGGAGCTCAACGAGCGGTTCAGGTCCAGGCTGCCGGTGCCCGTCCCCATCGAGGTTATCATGGTGAGTCAGTTACGACAGGACGCGGCTGCTCGCGGCTGCTCGCGGCTGCTCGCGGCTGCTCGCGGCTGCTCGCGGCTGCTCGCCTCTTACATAAACTGTGATAACGCAGGTTTTGCTTGTGAGTCTTTATGGCCGTCCGCAGAGATCGCCGATCTGATTGGTGAGATAACACACGGGGTTGTGTTACCTGCAGGGAACTGCTTGGTGTGCTCTTATTGTTGTAACTGAGCAGAGTGTGTCCGCTGCTCCTCTCAGACTGTCATCGCTTGTGGAGTCTCCTACTCGTTCGACTTCAAGACCCGATACGGCATCAGTGTTGTTGGCCCCATTCCAACAGGGTAACGTGTTTACTTTCTCACTTTCCCCTCACCAGACATACTGGCCCTTTCTCAGCTTTCATCTCCATTATCTGGACGTATGAACCTGTACAGGTGTTCAGACACATCAGAAATACATAGCTACAGGTGACATAATGTACAGTGGAAGTGACTGGAATTTGGTTTCAAAACACTGTGAGAAGCTTCAAGGTTACTGAACATGATTTAAGTTCAGGGCTAGCTATCCCTAGCTGACCATTAAAAAAACAGTGAATGTATCTCAAAGACACGTAAAGATGTGTAGATTGAGTCTTAAAACCCCCCAGCCAAAATCTCAAGGGTGGCTCAGAACTGCTAATATTGATACTAACAGCATTTACCACAAACATTTCCTGGTGGGACCATAACGTTTCTTATGCCCCTATCCACCTGTCTTAGTCATGCTGTTTTAACCAGATGCTGTTGTCTGTCCCCAGGTACGAGCCCCCCATGGCCCCGAACCTGCACGTCTTCCAGGAAACAGCCGTGGATGCGTTTCCCATGGCCATCGTGGGCTTCGCCGTGGCCTTCTCCGTGGCTAAAGTCTATTCAGTCAAATACGATTACACCATCGATGGAAACCAGGTGAATGTCCTACAGAGTCACAGGACCTGAAGGATTATTGTGTTTGGAGTTCGTTGCCTGTAGGCAGCATTGTCCTATAATGGAGGAAGGAGAAAAATCAGATGAAGTTGTTGTTTTTTTAATTTAAACACCATTTATGTTCCATGTATGTTGGAAACATACAAATGAACGCGTAGTTATTGGTTTCCTGGACTCATCCCTTCGTTCTGAGATGTGACAGGCCTAACAGGTTGTTGCCTGAGGGCAGCATGGTACTGCAGAGGGTTGAACGGTATTCTTACACAGGTATGGTTGTACAGGGCTTCAACACAATGAGCTGCTGTCTTTGCTCTGGCTGCAGGAGCTCATAGCTTTTGGAGTGAGCAACATCTTCGGAGCGTCCTTCAGGTCCTTCGCTGCCAGCACGGCTCTGTCCAGGAGCGCCGTGCAGGAGAGCACAGGAGGCAAGACCCAGGTAAGCTGGGCTCACCTTTGACCCCTAAAGACTTGATTTAGCCTGATCCTGACCCTCAGACAACCTTTGAAAACAAATAAAGCAGCAAACAAATCTGAAGATGGAAGTTTAGAGTGAGATTATGGCACAATCGACTCATTGAGTTCACAGTGTCAGATGGATAAAATAATCCCAAAAACATTTTGGGAGGTTTGAGAGGTTTCTCAAAATGTTATTTAACCAACAGGTATAATGTATCTGTCTGTATGTCTCTCTATCTGCCTAGCTCAGAGATACTGCTCTAACTCTACTCTCCTAACACTGTTGCATCACCCTGGATAATGGCCTCTGGCCTCAGACAACCAGAAAGTCAAGTCACTTTTATTTGGTGTTAAAATGTTTTTTCCCCACAAAACTTTACATCTTGTAAACACTGGCCTAGGCAGATACTCTATGAAGCTCTATGAAGGAGTGTCACCTCCCCAGCCTGACAGGTGTGTCTGTCTGTCCCAGGTCGCCGGGCTGCTCTCCGCCATCATCGTGATGATCGTGACGGTGGCCATCGGCTTCCTGCTGGAGCCGCTGCCCAAGGTAAGACTGGCCCGCCAGCTCAGGAAAGGCCTCTGGCCCGCTCTGGCTCTGACCTTTGACCTCGCCACAGTCGGTGCTGGGAGCGGTGGTCATCGTCAACCTGAAGGGCATGTTGATGCAGTTCAGAGACGTCCCCTACCTGTGGCGGCGGGACAAGCCAGACTGTGTAAGTCCTCACACTCCCACTGTAGAAGCACAGACACTGTTCTCTACATTCAGAATGTGAACTCACTGCTTTTGGACCTTTACGTTTTATCTCCAATAGATTCTTACAAAAACATACACATTTTGTTTAACCCTCATACCTGATAAGGACAAAACTTTTTTCCTTTTTGTAATCAACCAGTCTTGTTCATGAATCTGTAACTCTTGCTTTGCCTTGAGAACGTTCTTAGAGCGGGACTTGAGCGTGTATGTAAATCGCTGTTTGAGCAGGCAACACATGGCTTCCCTCCCTGTGTCCAGGTGGTGTGGGTGGTTACCTGCATGGCCGCCATCTTGCTGGGCCTGGACCTGGGGCTGGCTGTGGGACTCGGCGTGGAGCTGATCAGTGTCGTCCTCAGGGTTCAGTTGTGAGTGTCTGGATCTGGTTGATTTCCCTGCGTCTCGGCTTCCTCCTCACGTTTCTTTCAAGCACTGACTCGCTGCAGGTTGGGAGAACTAAGAATGAGCCATTGATAAAAAAAAAAGAAAAGTTGATCTGAGAAACTACAAAACAATGGGAACAAAACACACAAAGGCCGCGTGTCAGAAGTGACTGGAAACTGTGGAAGGTTGTGAAGGAAAATCACAGAGACGCAGGAAAATCACGTGGAGAACATGGGAAGTCGACAAAGAGCCAAACTACGCACTGAACACACACACACACACACACACACACAACCACACACTCCAATGAAAAGCGAATGTAGGGCATCTGGGGTGAAAGTAGAGGGAGGGCCCTGATTGGCTGATACCCACAAGGAAGAGGGCGGAGCCGGTTGAGGGGAACTGGGGACAACGTTGGGAAGCAAATGGAACAAATAGAAAACAGAGACAAAAAGACCAAAGTCCTCGTCAAAAATTGCACAAAAATAGTATATGTCAAGATCTTTATCCACCTTTTAACCTCAGTAAATACCAAATATGTAATCAGTTTCTGAATTTTAACCCTTCATATTGCAAGTGTTTGTGACGAGATCACAAAGTTTGTTTAAAACGAAAACGCAAAAATTCGACTTCCTTCGACTCCAGTCTGATTCTCGTGTCTGAACGCGTAGCCGTAGTTCAAACCCCAGAGGTCTCGTCGGTCGTAGCTGTCAGGTCATTTCAGACACGTGTCTTCGCTCTGTTTCCAGCCCTCGCTGCAGCGTGTTGGCCAACATCAGAGGAACTGACATCTACAAAGACAGGAAGGACTACATCGAGGTGAGCTGATGGATGTCAGCTGCTTTCTGTGGCTAGATCTTCATCAACCTAAAACCGGCTCCTTGTGACTGCTACATGTTGGCAAAGTCAGAATGGAGATGAAAGAAAAACCTGAGAGGTTTATAAATGTTGGATGAGTCAGATCAATTGTCCTTCATTGTGAAACTTCAAAGAGATTCATCTTCAAATGTCAGTTTGTGGGTAAGGTTTGTGTGTAATGACTGCAGATTTATGAGCCAGAGGGAGTGAAGATCTTCCGGATTCCATCTCCAATCTTCTTCGCCAACATCGACTTCTTCAAGAACAAACTGCTGGAAGCTGTAAGTTGTGGAGACACTGTTAGATGGTGTGAAGAGGCAGATTGGAAAACAACTCTCTTCTGGTCTTGTTTCTTCTCTAAAACCTCGGCCTCCTCCGGCTCAGATCGGATTTAACCCGCTGAGAGTACTGAGGAAGAGGAACAAAGCTCTGAGGACGATCCGGAAGTTGCTGAAGAAGGGGGACCTGAAGTGGAGCCCGGTACGTAAACAACACATGATAAAACATCTTGTCCCGTAACAACAACAACAAGCACACGGTGCTACTCTGGTAGCACTGGTGGTTCTCCTTGGCCCTCGGCCTGGTCTGATGACTCCTATCGTGTTAGTAATAAACAATAAAACATGAATGTTATGTGACGGCTGCTGGAATCAGCTCTGATGCCCAGAGTGCAACGTTCACCTTGTGCCACACCTCAGACATGTTTTAATGGGATATTCACTTGGAGATTCAAACACGGCTTTTTGACACAGTGGATCTTTGATTAACCCTATAAAATATGATGATTGTAATAATATTTAATATTCCTATTGTTATATAGAAAATCGATTTCATAATTTTACAATAAATCACTTCAAAATTTGTCCCGACCCATAGTTTAATCGTCAGATTATCCAATCGCACCTAAACGCATCTCGCGTTTTCGACGGTACCTGAACGCACCCCGTGTGACCGCGGTATAATTCCCTCATTAATTACGCTGGTTAACAGGTGATTAACGCCTAACAACGAGGTGGGGACAAAACTGTTCCTGGCAGACAGGGACAGACGTGTCCTCCGTCCTCCACAGTCTGACTGTCCCTGTGTGCAGGGAGGACTGGTGACCACGTCAAACGGACCCATCAAGGCGCTGGAGGACGAGGGCGACATGGAGGAGCTGGAGCTTCCGGTCGACTTCAACGACCTTCCCGCCAGGATCGACTGGAGCGCCGAGCTTCCCGCCAACATGTCCGTGCCCCCGGTGGACATCCACAGCCTGATCCTGGACTTCGCCGCTGTGTCCTTCCTGGACGTGTCCGCCCTGAAGGGACTCAAAACCGTGAGTTGACTCCCTCTCAGGAGGCCCTGGGGCCACAGCTGTAGATGCTGCTCCTCATCATGTTTCATGTGCAGGCGCTCAAAGAGCTGATCCGGGTCGAGGTCGAGGTCTACATCGTGGCTTGTGACTGTAAGTATGAATCCCTGACTGATTCGTTGTATCTCTTTGATGTTGTAATGTGAAATTATTAAAGTTATTTTGGGTTTTTTATATTTTCACCTTTTAACTCCAAATAATCACATTATTCCAAGATGATACCTAAAGGACACTAGCTTGTAGAGGGTCAGTTTGTTCTTTCTTAGTTCTAGTATAACTATAGCACTATACCAATCTGTACCAACAATTACATATATATGTTTCCCCACTGTTAGCTGGTTTTACTTTTTGCTGTCATTGTTAAAATGTAAAAAAAAGATATTATAACTCTTCTCATGATCATGTGATACTGGGCCTCTCTTAATGTGGCAGCATCTCAGGAAACAGGAAATAAACCAGTCAGTGAATCTTTGTGACTCTTCTTGGACGGTTTCCTCTGGATGAAGTCGTCTCCTCTCACTTCTCAGTTTACGTCCTGGAGAAGCTGCACAGCTGCAGCTTCTTCGACGACGAGGTTCAGCCCTCCATGTTCTACCTGACGCTGCACGACGCCATGCTGCACATCCTGGAGAAACACCCCGAGTCTGCAGAGAAGAAGGCCGACCACCACAAGGTGAGGGGGCCTGGGCCGGGGCCAGAGCCGGGGCCAGAGCCGGGGCCAGAGCCGGGGCCAGAGCCGGGGCCAGAGCCGGTGCCAGAGCCGGGGCCGGGGCCAGAGGGGGCAGCACGTGACGCTCCACTCTCTTGTTTTTTGCAGATCTTCACAACCGTCACGGTCCATCACCCCGGGGGACATCTGCGAAGCAGGGACAAGTTTGTACGTATGTCAGAGCCTGCAGCTGCAGACTGCTCTGCTCGGCCTCGAACATGAAGGGTGACGCTGTGTTCTCCTCACAGGCTCCACATCCAGAGACCAGGTTCTAGCCCTCGCACCTGGAGATGACACAAACAGGTCACAAAACAGGGGAGAGTCCAAAGAAAAAACAAAACACGTAAACAAGTAAATGTTTTACAGATCACATTGTATAATAAAGATTGTTTCTAACTTTATACAACTGACAATCAATCTAGGTTTACAAATACGGTATTTTATGTAAGGTGAGATTAAAGTCTTCTGTTGTGTTTTTACACTGTACATAGAGTATTTGTAGAGATTTTAGGTGCAATATATTTTATGTCGTTTTTTTCATGAGAATGAACTTTTTTGACACAGTTTTCACAGATTTGCGAGCAAAGCAATGTGAAGGCTGAAGTGTGAAATAAACATCTGATCACTCTGAACATTAAACATACAGTGTTGGTTGGTTTTATTTTCTCAGTTTTTGAGGACACAAATGCACAACGACAGCAACACTACAAACCAGAAGAACAGTTTTAATGAACAGCTGAGCTGAGTTATATGACTGCAACACTATATATACAATACGAGATACAAGGAGAATAAAGAACGTTGTAGTTCTTGTCCATGATCAAAACTTTAAGGTTCAGCTCGTTAAAGCAGAGAAGGAATCAAAGTGGGGTATAAAACAACTGGATGACAATTTACTCATGTTCCCTCATGTTAATGATTGAGCTCAGGTAAGTGATGATGCAGATCCTAGATCAGAGATTAGACAGTGGAGGAAGCAGCAGGTGAAGGGTTATCGAGGTGTCTCCAGGATCCTGCGTCTCCTGGTCACACTGGGACCAGACGCTCCAGGTGAAGGGATGGCCACACTGAGGAGGCAGCAGTACGCCGTGGTCCGGCCTGTGTACTCTGAGGACAGCTTCGCTGAACATCATGAGAAGGTCCACAGGAGCCACAAAACCATCCTGGACCACGTGAAAGAGTTGCTAACGTAAGCCGACACCATTTCTCTGGAAACCTGGATCAAAGGGTTTCACTGGACCTGCTCTCAGTCTGGTGGTAGATCGTAGTTACAGAGATGTGTTATGTCTGTCTCTGACTCTGGTAGTCAGATCAGGTGTCCAGTGCAGGTCAACAGTTGAGTCTTCTTCTTTTGGTGGTCTATGTTGGTCTGGTCGAGGTTCTGACAGAGGTCCAATGACTGGGCTCTTGGTTACATGTTGCTTTTGGTTTAATTGATTCTTTGAGCGTTGCTCCCTCCCAGCTGACCTGAGGTCTGTTGTATGGTTGTGCTCTCTAGATTTAATCACAAACTACGACTGTCCTGTGAGTTAAAGATGATTTGCTAAAGGTTTATTCTGGACGGTCTTTAAGAAGTCGTGCTGAGGGACTCCTGCAGACTGCCTGATATAAATCTGGGTGGTGCAGGTCTTATCAGAGCACTTGGCCTTGGAAGTTGATAACATCAGAGAGGTCATGGACCTCTCCTTATGTGAGGAAGGAGGAAAGCTCTTCAGATTTGTGTTTTAACAAACCATCTGCAACCATCTGGCTGCACCTCTTTCATAGAACCAAAGACTTTAAATAGTCACCAGACCAGCTGATACAGGATCATAGAGAGAGCCCTGACCACGCTGTGACAAACAGAGCCAGTTGTAACAGGCGGAGATTCTTGTTTCTCTGTTCAAAGATGCGACTCGAAACGTGCCAAGAATGCAGCTCTGTCCCTCCTGCCCATCGTCGGCTGGATGAAGATCTACAGAGTCAAAGAGTGGCTGCTGGGAGACATCGTGTCTGGAATCAGCACCGGGATGGTCGCCATCATGCAAGGTGAACACGCAGAGCAGAATTTGGCTGAATCCAGCCTAACCTGGGGGGAGGTCGCAGCCACGGTTCCTCATTTTTCCCCAACAACGACTCTCATCCAAAGCTCAGACACTGCCAAAAAGAGGCGCTTAAAATCAAGATGAAAACACTGAATATGAGGAAGAAGGTCCTCGAAACAAGGGAGATTATCGGTCCTTGCAACAAGATCATTTCACTCGACAAGATCTCTTGAAAGTAGAGCTTGATTTAAGATTATAGAGTGAAGTCTAACACTTAAAGTAAGAATTTAACTCCTAAGACAAGATAAATCTTTTTTTGTAAGAAGTAAATAATTTGCAGTGTAATTCCCCCCCAAAAAGGAACGATCTGTGAGTTTAGAAAACTTGCAGGACTGGAGCATATAAAAGTCATGGCTCACTTAAACCAGGAAATACTATCAATGATGCTTTTGCAATTTGGCTTCAGATAAGATAAAACTTTATTGGCTCCACACAGTGAAATTGCAATCAAAGCAGCACTAGTGCAGACTTATTAAATGTGAACGGTTTGAATGGAGACTCATTGGTAGTTATGGAACATTTGAAGCTGGTTCCAACAGTAGATCAATCATTACAAAACCCTCCTGGGTTTTTTGTCGACACACACAAATGTGCATTTGATGGCCCGTGCTGAGCTGCATCTACAACAAGACGTTCTGCATGTCTGTCAAGGTTTCCATCAGTCCATTAGAGCTATTCAAGACTGTCTGATAAAATCTGTTTTAAATCAAATACATGAAATGAGATGTTTTCAGATGTCCTCGGGCATGCATGGAGCTTTAACCTTGACGGTGTTACCACAGGACTGGCCTTCTCCATGCTGGCCTCGCTGCCTCCCAGCTACGGCCTCTACACCGCCTTCTTCCCCGTCCTCACCTACTTCTTCCTGGGCACCTCCAGACACATATCCGTGGGTACGTCCCTGGAGAGGTCTCATCTGTCTGTCCTGGCTTTGAGTCGAATAAACTGAGCTGAACTGATATGAGATAAAACGAGATAAGATAGAGAGTTTGTTTATTCGTCTCGTCTGTATTAGTGGGGAGATCTGCAGCAGCTAATGGACAGAAACAACAACAATAGCTACAGAGTTAGCTGGTGCGAGTTCTCTGTGACATAAAACAACTTGTGATGTTCATGATGATATTAACGCGATACAATGCGATAGAATACAATACGTTATGATACAATACAATAAAAATCACTGTGATGTATTATGATACGATACAACACAGTATGATGCGTTACGATACGTCATGCTATGCTACATTATGTTGCAATATAATATGATACAATACAGTAGGATCTATTAGGTTACGATGTGATACGATATTGCTTGAAAGGACACAGTATGGTACGATGCAATGTTACAATAGATACAGTACTATAATATATGTTACGATAAGACACATGTGATGCAAGGCAACACAGAGTGATCATGTGACTCCTGCAGGCTCCTTCCCAGTGCTGAGCCTGATGGTGGGAGCTGTGGTGACACGCCTGGTCCCAGAGACCGGTCCGCCTGCAGACATCCCCGAGTTTGAAGGTCTGTCCAAGGACCATCAGAGGGTCCTGGTGGCCTCCTCTGTGACCTTCCTGTCGGGGGTTTTCCAGGTAGACTGGACTCCAAACCACCGCAGAATCCACCTAGAACCATTGAATGGAGTATTGGAGTATATAGACTTAAATTTTTCAACCAAAGCGATTAAGAGATGTTTTTCAGTCCATGCCCCCTGTAACCAGTCATCTCTCCTCCTCCTCCTCCTCCTCCTCCTCCTCCTCCTCCTCCCGTTGGCTGCAGCTGGCCATGGGCCTCCTGCAGGTGGGCTTCATCGTCGTGTACCTGTCGGACACTCTGGTGTCCGGCTTCACCACGGCGGCCGCCGTCCACATCCTGGTGTCCCAGCTCAAGTTTGTGTTGGGACTGACGGTGGAGGGCTTCACCGGCCCCTTCTCCATCATCTACGTGAGTGCAGGTCGTATCTGTCATGAGCTATTTATCATCCTGCTTCAGTCAAACCGCCCGTTCTGGCCCAGTAAATCACCTTTGAACCTCTCCTAAAAATACGTTTATTGTTCTATAAAGCTGGACAGTCTCCACCAACGACCTGCTGGCTCCGGGCCAGTAAAGCAGTTATGTATTGTGAATGATAGCAGCATCCAGGACACCATAAAGTCATTGCAATCCAAAGCATTTTATGATCCCCAGCGCATCCTGATACGGTTAGCCCTGCAATTTGGTCTCACTGGAGCGGGATGTAAAACTTAATGCTCCATCTGCTCGGCACTACGTGCCTCTCCCCTCTCTCCACAGACCCTGGAGAAGATCTTTGTCCAGATCACGTCCACCAACATCTGTGACCTGGTGATGTCCATCCTCATCATGGTGGAGGTGTTCGTCGTCAAGGAGCTGAATGAGATCTACAAAGCCAAGCTGCCCGTTCCCATCCCCATAGAGTTCATCATGGTGAGAGACAGCTCATCTGCCCCATTCACCGCAATCCGTCTCATTATTATTTGCATATTATTATGCAAATTAAGTACATTTCCATAGTAACTAGAAATGGCATTTCTTTCATTTTTTCACATTTTTTAATAGAATCTCAGTTGGACTTTTATCCATTTTACTTGAAGGAAATGACGTTAAATGAGCAGCAAACCAGCAAATAGCTTCCAAACCAACTGCAACAATGTGACTTGTCATAGCAGGAAAAGCGTGAGTGTTACAGATGGTAACAAGAGCAGCTCTGGTGTGTTCAGGCTCAGAATGAGTCACCTCCATCACTCAAAGGGAACAATAGCAGAATCCCTGAATGAGGAATCCAGCCTTCATTAATGCTCCTACTGTCACGTTTGCTTTTCCAGTTGTGACATATTGAAGTGGACTCCATTGTCATGTAGGAAATTAGTGACAGTTGTGAGAGATGAATGGACAGAGCCAGCACAGTAGCAGCTGTGATAAACCCCTGACCTGCTCGGACCTCTGTTGAGGTTTGAGAGCAGCTCTTTGAGTCTTCTCTTCCTCTGCACACAGACCGTCATCGCCTGTGGCGTGTCCTATGGACTGAACTTCGAGGCGAGATATGATATTGACGTTGTTGGGAAAATGGTTAGTGGGTAAGTGTCATGTGGAGCAGGTACAGTTCAGGTCAGATCCACAGATTATAGGTCAGGCTCGAGATGACAGACTGGTGGAGGTGGTGAGACAGTGAAAACATACCTCAGTGCATGTAAACATCTTGTCTATTAAAATAAAGTTGATAAAACTGAATGGTATCATATATATTTCAATTGTTGATCCAAGAAGAGAAACTTATGTTAACAAGTAATGATAAATGTGCAGCAACCCCTCCCCAAAGGTTAGCTAGAATACTCCAGTCTCCACTACAGTGAATGTACTGTGTTGTTGGAGTCCAGTCAGTAAAGAGGCTGATGTTGCAGGTATGAGTCTCCCATTGCTCCCAGTGTGACAGTCTTCCAGCAGAGCGCTGTGGAGGCCTTCCCCATCGCCATCGTCGGCTTCGCCGTGGCTTTCTCCGTGGCCAAAGTCTACTCCATCAAACACGATTACGCAATCGACGGCAACCAGGTCAGTGCAGGCTGCGCGGTGCCTCTACACCTGCCTGGCTCCGACAGTGGAAAAAAGAAGTCAGTCGCTGATAACAAGGCTCGTAACTGTGGTAATGAAGACAGTCGTGCTTTTATCTGGCCGCACCGGGCCGATCAGAGGGTGATGTGTGATGCGTTCCTTTGCGTCCCTGCAGGAGCTCATTGCTTTTGGAGTGAGCAACATGTTTGGGGCGACGTTCAGGTCGTTTGCAGCCAGCACGGCGCTCTCCAGGACGGCGGTGCAGGAGAGCTCAGGAGGAAAGACACAGGCGAGGAGGCACAGCCAATCCACTACACACCATACGGATATATACCATACCACACCGTATGCTATGACCCGATGGGACTGGAGATAGGACACGTTACTGTTGGACAGGTTATTATAGGATGGGATGCTATAGGACAGGATATGATGCGATACGATAACATGGAATGTGATGTGACCAGATAGGATAGGATAACATACGATAGAATAGGAAAGGACAGAATAAGATAGGATAGGATAGAGTGGGATATGATGCAATATGATTCAATATGCTGTGATACGATGCAACGCAATGTGGTGGGACAGGTTATGATACAACATGATGCAATGTGATACAACATCTCCCAGCATCTCCCAGCATCTCCCAGCATCTCCCAGCATCTCCCAACATCTCCCAACATCTCCCAGCATCTCCCAACATCTCCCAGCATCTCCCAACATCTCCCAGCATCTCCCAGCATCTCCCAACATCTCCCAACATCTCCCAGTCCTTTGTCCCTCCAGCTGAAACTTGTTACTGGCACCAACCAAATTCAGAACGGGTCATATCAAACAAGCTGATAAGATAACACAAAGCGACATTTTTTTATTTTCATTATATTATCTAAATTAAATAGATGATTAAAATATGTTTCATGGTTTTATTAGTTGATTAACAGGCGATTAGCCTTTAGTCGCTGCAGCTCCAGTATTCCCAGTTTGTGCGTGTTTCCATTCGGTCTTATTTACACAGCCTGGTTTATGGTCCCGTTCATATCGCTCTGTTCCAGCTCTCGCACGTCAAAATGAAACATTAACCTTCTTATGAACGCAGATCGCAGGACTGGTCTCCGCCATCATCGCCATGATAGTGACTGTGTCCCTGGGCTTCCTGCTGGAGCCGCTGCCCAGGGTGAGACACCCGGTCTCACATGGAGAGCTCTGCAAGGGTCGAAAAAGACAAACACCTGACATTTCTTTTCGTTTCATTCCAGTCTGTCCTGGGCGCCCTGGTCATCGTGAACCTGAAGGGGATGCTGATGCAGTTCAGAGAGATCCCGTACCTGTGGAGGAGGGACAAACTGGAATGTGTAGGTCTTCCTTTCATCTCTGCCTTTGTTTTTCCTGTGACGGGTGTCACCCAGGCTGTGCTTGATCAGCTCTTGGTGTCTGGTGCTGTCTGCAGCTGGTCTGGGTCCTGACCTGCGTGGCCTCCATCCTGCTGGGGCTGGACCTGGGTCTGGCTGTGGGGCTGGGGGTGGAGCTGCTCACCGTCGTCTTCAGGATTCAGTTGTAATGAGGCACATCATTTTTACCACATCTATAGAAGAACTGTTGATATGCAAAATGAGCCCCGAAAGGAAATAATGAGAGGAAGAGTCTCCATTATCCCTAGAAATGTGGAAAATACCTGAAGATCACAATAAAAACTGGTCATGGAAACGCCTGAATGTTGGAAAAACCTTGTAAATATGTAAAAAAAACATCTTTTCTAGCTTTTATGAGGAGGTTTTTCAGACACTTCATTGTAGAAATATTGCAAAAGTGTGATGGAAACACCTTTTATCAGCTGTAGTATACATCATGTGATGTCACATGATTCATTCATGATTTAAAATCAAAGTTTAAGTCTGAAAACAAAACAAAACAAACAGTGTAAATGCAAAATGTTTGGGGGAATAAAGTAACAGCCATACGATAAAAACAATCAAAATTTGATAAATAGGAATCTGCATCTGATAAAGTGTCTAAAGCTAAGTAGAACAAAGAGGGGCCTGTCTAATGTGCAGTGATAGATCATTCTAAGGTTTTATTGAAAAGCATTTCTAGAGGAGAGTGTGAGCGTCTACTGATCAGAACCTCCCTCCCACTCTCAGCCCGCGCTGCTCCGTCCTGGCCAACATCCCGGGGACCGACCTCTACAGGGACCGGAAGGATTACCCCCACGTACGTCACCCTGGCAAATACAGCACTGCTGCTCCACTCCACGTCCATACTGTGCTGCTAGATGATCTTCTGCCCCCCCCATCAGGTCCAGGAGCCCAGTGGAGTGAAGATCTTCAGGATCCCGTCGCCCATTTTCTTCGCTAACATCGAGTTCCTGAAGGACAAACTTGTGGAGGCGGTACGTAGCACACACTCGCTCCCTCTCTGGTCTCTGGACGCAGACCTGAAGAAACATGTTGATGGTTCCAGGTTGGCTTCAACCCTCTGAGGGTTTTGAGGAAGAGGAACAAGGCTCTGAGGAAAATCAGAAAACTGATCAAGAACAATAGTGACGACATCACAGAGGTGAGAACGCAGAAGTCCTGGCCTCTCTGGTGAGAGGCTCTGCCCTTTTCCAAAATGCTCCAAACCTCATGTCCCCCCATCTGTCCATCAGAGAGGCCTGAAGGATCTCTTCAGCCTCGCCCCTGACGAGTCTGACTCCCAGCCAGAGGAGCTGGATCTGCCCACGGACCTCAAGGACCTCCCTTTCCCACTGGACTGGAACTCCGAGCTCCCTGCCACGGTCGGCGTTCCCAGAGTGGACATCCACAGTTTGATCCTGGACTTCTCAGCCGTCTCCTTCCTGGACATCAACGCTATGAAAGGACTAAAGATGGTACGTAGGCCCAGCCCTCACAACTTGTCAAGGAGGGAGGGAAGAAAGGAGGGAAGGAAGGAGGGAAGGAAGGAAGGAGGGAAGGACGCCTTCCAAGGTTCTGTTAGGTTTCAGATGTGGTGCAGTCTGGGTATATATGTACAAACTGAAATACTTTTATAATCTCTTCCAAACCAATCAAAGAGCTTTCTCTGGAGAAACTTTCCAGACTCAGAATACTGTCCATATACAAGGAAACAGGTGAGATCTGCAGGAATGTTATTGAGAATATGATAGCATGGAAAGAGTTAGAGGGCTGGGACTTTAACTAGACGATCCCTAGTCTGATCCTAGCTCTAAGCAAGAAATCACTCAAAAACGGTAAACCTAAGCAGTCAGGCGGCCAGTCTTTGCTGAGGACGTAGTAACAAACGTCCAACATGTAGCATCAATCATGCAGCTCTAGAAGTCTCTTCTCTATGTTCTGCACAGGTGATCAAAGACTTCATCCGAGTGGATGTGGACGTCTACATCGTTGGCTGTGATGGTGAGTTTGTTTGGAGCAGCAGAAACATCCACTGACACACACACAGACTGGAGGTGTGCTGACCCCTGCCTCCGCCATGTTGCCAGCCTACATCCTGGAGAAACTTCAGAGCTGCGGCTTCTTCTGCAGCGAGGTCCTGACCTCCATGTTCTTCCTCACCCTTCATGACGCCATGCTGCACGTGCATGAGAAGCAGCAGCACAGAGGGACAGGCAGACAGGTAGGTGAACAGACCAGGCTGGGGTTTCTAGGTGATCAGAAACCATCAGGTGTAGCTTTAAAACACTTTGTGCATTTTCAACATTCATACCTTTCACAGTGACAGTCCTGAGACTATCTGACCTCGACATCTTGTTGAATGAACTTCTTGAAAGGGTCAAACATGAACGTTGGGCTTCTTGGTTTGGCAGAGTTTGCAGTTGAGGCGAGACTGGAGCACTTCACTTCACTTTGTTGTTCTAAAACGAGCATCTTCTCTTGCAGATAGCACAGACTCAGTTCTGAGGACCACATCATCTCCAGCATCATCACCATTCAGTCCAGGTCACATTCATTATGATCCACTTTCACCACACCTCACTGTAATGTACATATGTTGCTTTTTTACACTCTGCACCTTTGTAAAAATCAGACTATTTTTTTTAGAAGAATAAAGTTCTAAATTATCTGGAGTAGCACTGGTCGTGAATGTGTTGTCTATGTTAATGCTTCTTGATCATTCGATGGTGGATAAAACGATCTGTAAACGGTGTTTAAGAGATGCAGATGAAGCTCAGATGGAAGCAGCTACAAATGTCCGGCTTCAGACACATTTTAACCAGATTTACAGGACTTTTCCAAGACTTGGCAGCAAGTTTCCATAACTTTACACTCTCTCAAAAAAAATCACATCGGAACAAAAGTATGAAAACAAACTGCAGTGAAAACAGTGACGATGGTTTTGTACAAAAATAAACATTCGTTTCAACAAAGACTGATAACGCAGGTTTTACATTAGGTTAGGAAAATGTCAAAAAAATTCACCTAAATAATTTCCAGAACTTTTGAATGTCAACTTATTCTATTTTACCAGTACTGGAGAATGACTCTAAAATCCCATGACTTCACTAGAATAAAAAACCAAACGTTTAAAGCCTGAGAAGAACTGAGTGGCAGTGAAGTCTGAACCAGACGACCGTTCATTTACACAAAGGAGGAAAATATCTGCTGTTAAAAATTTATTGGGACATAGTTGGCATCTTTCAATGTACAACTCATGAGTGAAATCAGCTGATATATGTACAGAAATATTTACCACACGCCATTAAAAAAAAAACGAGAGAGCAAGAGAGAGAGAGCGAGACAGACAGAGCGAGAGAGAGAGAGAGAGCGAGAGAGAGAGAGAGAGAGAGAGGGGGGAACATTCCGGCTCTGATTGAAGTCTTTTCCAGGAACAACTTCAGAACAAATAAAATGTGCAGCAGACACATTTGCTTTGGGGCAGTTTGTTTAATATCAAAGTCATAAGTCCTACTTCCTGAAACCCTGAGGTTCACTATCACATTAGACAGACGAGTGGCTGGAACACAGTCTACTGGTAGTACGGCCGGTAGCGGCCCTGGTCTGGGTGGTGTGGCCCGGGCATCTGGCCCTGGGGGGGCGGCCCCTGCATCCTGGGGGGCGGGGGGCCTCGGGGGGCGGGCCACATGCCTGGGCTGAGCCCCCCCGGCTGGTTGAAGGGGGGGCTGAGGGTACCCTGGTCCTCGGGGAACTGCTGCATGGTGTTGGGGTTGTAGTGATGGGGCGGGGGGGCGTTGACCGGGGGCCCGCTGTGCTGTGGGGGGGGCCCCGGGGGCGGGTGGTTCATGTACGGTGGCAACTGAGCCATCAAGTGCCCCGGTGGGGGGGTGATGGGCGGGGGGGCCGAGGACATAGGGGGAGGAGGGGCCTGGTTGTAAACCATGTGTGTCCCGGAGCCCTGGGGGGGGTGCTGCATGGGGTGGCTGATGGGGGGCGGTGGCGGAGGCGGGGGCCCGAAGTGGCCCTGAGGCGGCGCCATCATGTGGTGGGAGTGGGTGACGACAGGGGGCCCACCCGGATAGTCCCCCGGGTGGTGGTGGGGGGGCGGTGCGGGCGGGGGCCCCCCCGGGTGCGGCTCTCGGGAGTCGTCCTGGATGGGGACGGTGATCAGGTTGCTGTGTTTGCGTGTGGTTACCGTGGCGATGCGGAAGGTCTCGGGGCCCATGCCGGAGGAGGGGGGCGGGCCATCGTGGGCGCTGGGGGGCGGGGGCCCGCTGTAGGGGTCGTGGCCCCCGTGCAGCGGGTTGGGCATGTGCACGTGGTTCTTGGGGAGGTGAGGAGGAGGAACCCGGAAGCGCTCGGGCACCTCGGGGGCGGGCGGCAGGTGGACGGGCTCCTGGCGGCCGGCCGAGGACTTGGCGGCGCGCAGGTGGCGGTGGTTGACGTGCGCCTGCAGGTCGCGCTGGGACAGGTACGTCCGCTTACAGCCCGGCACCACGCTGCACATGAACAGAGAGCCGCGCTGGCACTGCTCGATGCGCTGCACCGGGTCCGTGCAGTTGTACAGGGTGAGACTGGAGACACACAGAGGACAGAACCATCAGCCACCAGCATCCTGTCACCATGGTGACCGACGACCCACCAGCATCCTGTCACCATGGTGACCGACGACCCACCAGCATCCTGTCACCATGGTGACCGACGACCCACCAGCATCCTGTCACCATGGTGACCGACGACCCACCAGCATCCTGTCACCATGGTGACTGACGACCCATCAGCATCCTGTCACCATGGTTACTGACAACTCATCATCCTGTCACCATGGTTACGATGACGCAACATCATTCTGTCACCATGGTTACTAACGACACACACAACCTCTTCTCTCCTGCCTGCCTGAAGAGGAGCCATACTGGTTACCTGGGGTCTGCGTGGTGTTGGGTTAGCTTCGCGTTTTAGTTTTTAGATTTTGTTTAGAAAGTGTCACTTTCACTTCCAGCATCATGGATATTGTTCAGAAGACTTTTTAAAGACCTCCCAACCAAACGTTAAGATCTCGTCTCTATTTCTGACTATAACCAGTAACATCTCCAACACACTCGTAGTTTATGATTAAATCTATAGAGCACAACCACACCACAGACCTCAGATCAGCTGGGGAGGAACAAAGCTCCAGGGAATCAGTTAAACCAAAGGTTGGGCGTACTTTCTGGTGTACGAGAAATAAACCTTTGGTCAACCAGCGAGACACCATGAATAGACCAGACTTTTTACAGTCAAATGATCTGAAAAGAGCCAGAACACCAACAAAATGTTACACCTCAAAATCACAACTAAGACTAGTTTTTCAGACCCCACAGGCACCGTTCATTCAACAGCTGATTTATTTAAATTAATACAACTAGGACAAATAAGAGAACAGAATTGCTCTGGAATTTAATTGGAAACACAATATTTACCACAACATATTTACACAGTTTCCACAGGTCGACTGAAACTCACCCAGGACACATCTTCTCTCCTTTCTTCTCATGGAGCAAAGCACAGTCATAGCAGAATACATGTTTACATGGGATCTGAGGAGATGGGAGGAAGAGGAGGATGGTATGTGTTAGGCGCAGAGACAAGTTCAACCAATCAAAATCTTTCTTTACCGATTAGTAATACTTGCAGATACACACCATCCTCCCGTACAGCTGGATAGGGAGGCCGCATTTATCACAGAAGTGGATGGGAACTTTATCCCGCTCTCCAATCAAATTTAACTGGAGGCAGAGAGGGAAAAACAAGGTAAATTCCATTAAAATCCACAAACACAGTCACTATAATGTCCTAAACAGATGGGTTTGTACCTTGTAGTCCCAGAACAGCTGCTGGGGGAATCTCCTCTGACCTGCGAACACGTCGCCCGACTTGGCACCACAGTCAAACCTCTCATCCTGCTTGAAGCCAAAGTTGTCTGTGACACGAAAGAGAAGCATGTTAATGATGATGCTGGGAGGAAAGGGAGGAAAATGCTCTAAAAGCCGCAGCCGGTACGCAACAACCCTCAAACTCCGTTGTGATTATTTTTTGCTCTTCAATTACGGTCTCCATGGCTAGATCACTGCCGCCCACTGGTGGTGAGAGGAAGAGCATAAGGCCAGCGTCGCTGGGTAAAGTCTGAAAGATTAATCAACATGCTGCATCCCAATAATGTATCAAAAGGAGAATTGTGTGGGTTTTACAGCAAATCAGACGCCAAACTGACCAATTTGAAAGTGGAAAAAACTAAGCACACTTGTTTCACCAACTCGTGCTCAGGCACCTATTCAAGGTTGAGTTGTGAGTTCTAGGAGTTCCTCTGAGTGTTTTTATGACAGAAGCCAGCGAAGCAGCGAGCGCATGCAGCAGCACCACCTACTATAGGCCTTAATCACAGGCAGTCTGCAGAAGACACCCAGATCCACCCTTCAGGTTCACTACCTTCATCTCATAGCACAAAAACAGAACCAGGATAAAACCTGAGCTCTGTCCCTGAAGGCAGTAAAACTCATATGGGGATCAGGAGTCTGAGACGTTCGATCGGAGGCTCCAGACATGCGAGGCGTCTGAGTGCCACTCAGAAAGCAGCTTTGCATCAGCTCCTCCAACACACAGGCCTCGGCGTGGTGCGGACTGCGCCTACCATCTGCTCCAGCCTCACTTTTAGATGGCCTGCTGCTGGGTCTCTGCAGCTGCCGGGGCGGAGGTTTGCTCCTCAGTGGCTGCTTGTTGATGAGCTTGATGGGGATCTGCCTGCGAACATCTGGGCCGCCCAAACTCCCAGAGCCGTCGCTTCCTTGAAGATCATTGTCTGTTTGGAGAGAGAGGAGACAGAGAAAGTTACCATCCTTTAGAGACAACATTATCAAAAGCATTCAAGCTGAAAACTTCTACAGCCTTTTAGATCACTTGAGTGGATGATCGTACTGAATGTGCATTTAAAGTGACTTTACACATAACCCATTAACACTATAAACTATCAATAACATGAACATTATTAACAATTTTGGTTGTATTTTATACAATACATACAATCTGTTAACTGTATTATTGTGATGAATAACTTGTAAAGATATCTTGCCCTAAGAGCTCTTTACACAAAAAACTCTCAGAAAGAAATCTTAAAAAACAGTTTAATACTTGTACATGTTGTAAAATTACATAACCCTCTAAAATTACACAGTTTGATTAAAAGTAAGACTTTTGTTAATTTATCTACCTGAAAAAAGAATTCAGAGCTGATGTCAGGTGCACAATGAGGCAGTGGGTGATCGGTGTCTTCAATGGTTAAATTATATAATACTAATCAATAAATGGACAATTAACACCTTTATTATCAATGACAGTGTAAATAATTGTTCAGTTTTATACAGTATTCCTTCTATTCTTGACATGAATTACTTGTAAGTTGAGTTGGTTCTATCTCTAAATAAGATCTTCCCATGAAATACAAAGTTTAAAGATTTAAGCTTTAACCTCACAGACTGAAATCCAACATGTTACGAGCAGTAGAGCTGAAATATTTTAATAAGTACTCTGAATTCATGCCTCATCTTACATGTTAGCTTTGTGCTAACGCTGCTGTGCAGCCCTGGCTGCTCTGCAGTTAGCTGGCTGTAGAGGTGCTACAGATCTAAGGTTTCTAGTGCAGTCTCAGCTCTGTGTGTCTGGGTTAAGACTCCTCGATCTGCAGTTTTAAACCCAGAGTGAACTTTTCTGTAGCCAACACCGCTGCGGGGGTTAGCCTGAGTGCAGCTAACTAACGTTAGCCCGGCTCGTTTTAGCCTTTTAGCTCCGCTCTGTGAGCTAACAGGAGTAAGTAGCAGACATTAAACACTCCGGAGCTATCCGAAAGAATGTGATTTACTTATAGGGAATCTGAAAAGTGAGGAAATATATAGGAATAAAAAAGTTCTGGTAATGTAGGCCCTGCTAACGTTTCTCTTACCGCTTTGGTCCATGATCCAAAGAGTGGACGCAGTGCATTGTGGGAGAGATGAGGCAGGAGGAGGGAAGGACCTGTGTGTGTATGTTAGGAGTATATTTTTGTGTTTGTGTTTGTGTGTGTGTGTGTGTGTGTGTGTGTGTGTGTGTGTGTGTGTGTGTGTGTGTGTGTGTGTGAGAGAGAGAGAGAGAGAGAGAGAAAGAGAGAGTGTATAAATATAATGTATGTGGTGTATGTGTGTGTTCATGTACATGTGTGATTTGGTTTGTGTGTGTATGAGTAGTTTATATAAGTTTCTCTTATTGCTGTTTCCTATCTTGACTTATCACAATTGCTGCAGTTTCTTCTTTTCTTCCTCTTTCTGTCATAGATAGATAGATAGATGCTATGCATAATTATGTGATGTAATTCGAGCTATTCAATTGACCAGTAAAACAGCTTAAGTCAAAAAGTATATCAAAAATAAGTCTACACATTTTCATAAATAATTTTACCTATCTTTTCCCCTTTTTTCTTTTCTCTTGATTTGTTTCTGTTGATCCGATGATTTTCTGTATGGTTTTATGTTGCCGTTTAGACTGACAATAAGCTATTGATTACATATATATTTATATATCAATGTTTTGTACGTCAAATATGGGTGATGTGTACTTTTCCTATGTATTTATTATTGAATTCTTCACTCGTTTTATTGTAGTTTTATCGGCGTGTTATCACCACCCAGTTCACCCGGAGTGGCAGTGAGCCTGGAGTTCGTGCGCGCTCCCGCTCCCCCTGCTGCGCGCTCCCGCCTCGATCCGTCGCCATTTTGATTCGAAAAATCTGACTGAGTTTTTCCTGCTTTGAAGCTAAAGTTAGCAGCGGTGTTTCTCTGACTCTCTGCGTCGGGACGACGGATACACTCTCTCCCCACAGCTCCAGGTGTGGCTCGGAGCGCCAGGTGACCTTTAATGTGGCGGGAATTCTTCAGTTTGATGGACGTTGGAGCCCAAACGTTAGCAGAGTAGAGCTAGCTAGCAGAGCTAGCTGAGCTGCCGCCTGCTCCAAAACAAATCACAGGCTAACGGTAGTTAGCTCGGTGACTTAGTGGCTTCGCGTTTAAAAAACTGCTCGGACACGGACGGGAGGAACAACTACACAGTTCCCACCGAAAGGTGAGTCCTAAACGAAGATATCGTGTTGATTCTCGGAGCTGCAGGGAGCGGTAACTCCTGCTCTCTGTGCCCGAGAAAGTTGAACCCAAGTTGGGGGAGAGCTGCTCAAGTTGGCTCGGTACACGTTCACTGGCAGGGGGGCTAATTAGCTTAGTGGAAAGGAGGAACTAACCTTAACAGTGCTTAAATAGTTAAATATCTGTCAATTTAACACACCAAGACTCAATTTTTGCGTCATAATCTGACATTTTAGCTGCTTTAGGTGTTAACCCCGGTTAACGTAACACTTGAGTGGTTAAATTTGCCACTCCAAATCGAGCTAATTTTCACCACTCGGTGTCATTATATGTGTCTGAAACAGTCAGTACTGTTTTGATTTCATGATTATCCAGAAAAATAGTCAGGGGTGATGGTGATCATGCAGCCTGGTTGGAAAGGCCAGAGACAGCCCTGCTGACCTGCACGAATTAACTCGGATATAGCGAACGATAAGTTGAGAGATAAATAAATAAATCCAAGGAGACCTCGTGTTTTTAAAATGTCATTATCTGCAGAAAGAGAGAAAGAAAGAAAAGGAGGGAGAGAGAGGGTTTAGGGAGGGCTGGGAAAGTAATGGAAAGTACTTTGTTATTTAAATCTTGGTGGATGTTGCCTCCCTCCTCCTCCTCCAACCCTGGGGTTGAAGTAAACAGAAATCTGAGCTCCCACTGCCAGTCAGTTGATGTGCACCTCATGCCAAAGACCACAGCTCGGTTTACATCTCTGCAGCTTCACACCACGCCGGACCCTCATTGTTAGACACCCCTCAGACAAACGAGATGCTCCTATAATACACATACTTGTATATTTTGTGGTTTCTCTCCACCTAACTCCCAAGTCGAGCCCTGGCAACCTCATATCTGATTTGTACTTGGTGATTACTATGATTCTAATAAAAAATAACTTAATCTATTGGTAGAACCCCTAATCTCTCTTTATCATACTTGTTTGTACCAATACTTGTAGAACTTATAGTTGGGAACTTCCATAAAGGAGCTATAGACGTTCTCCCTCCTCTTATCTAGTGTTTAACCTATAGTAAGTGTTGCTACACTGCTGTCTCTTTTGGATTGTTATTAGTGGATCTAATATGTTATCTGTTGAGATAGTTCAATAGAAAGTTCATTCATCCATTGTTTTACCTGCTTTGTACCTCAACTGTGTGGATGCACATGAGCCAGTGAATACACTCTGGACAGGTCTCCAGTCCATCACATGACACACACACACACACACACACACACACACACACACACACACACACACACACACACACACACACACACACACACACACACACACACACACACACACACACACACACACACACACACACACACACACACACACACACACAGACCCGAGGGTAATTTAGAGTCTCCAGTCGACCGAAACATGCATGTTTTTGGACTGTGAGAGGGGAAAAACCACATGCAGACACAGAGAGAACATGCAAAGCACCACAGGATAGGGCCTGGCTCTGTCTGACGAGGGATGCAAACCGGCATTAGGTGACATCGCCAACCACTGAGACACCGTGTGGCCTCAGAGCAGAGTCAGAGGTACGGCCAGGTGTTTATATGACTTGGTTCTACAGCTCTGTGGAATTTGTCGTGTTGATTTCAGTGTAATTGAGGCTGGTGCACAGAATGGAAAATACAGCACCATAAATCAGGGGATATATTTTTCCCTATGCATCGTTTGCATTTTCTTCTATGCATGTATGCATTTTTATCTATACATTGTGGTACTTGTATGTAATGACCAAACGTACGTAAGAATTTCACTGTAATTCCTTGTTATATGTGATGAATAACACTGGAAAGTAGAACTTTTCGATAGAGATGCAGACAAAGTGTCCATGAGTGACAGGTAATAATGGGTGCCAGAGTATAAAATAAAACTGTGACTGTGATCTGTGTCAATGAGTCAGCAGCAGAAGCAGCTGTGAAGAATTATCAGTGCAAAAATCTACAGATAAACGAGACAAGAGTCTGCTGCACATTGCAGCCAGTCTGTGTGCAGCTTTGTGTGCACGAGTTCTTCAGGCAGGTAGAAATGGACGAGAGATTAGATGCGTGTAAAAAGCGAGCAGCCACAGTCATGTTGAAGTTGCTCTCTTTGCAAACGAAATCTAATCAATGATCCGTTCTGAATACGCACCCTGAACTCTGTACTCTTTTAACAGTGGTCTTAATCAAACAAAAGTAAAACCACAGGCTGAGGCGTTCTTTTGATCATTCAGGATGATCCCGTCCCTCTATTATTGTTATTGTTTTTGTTCTTGTTTATATTGTTTACCCTCAGGTCCTAGGTGTGTTAGGCCAGTTTTACCACCCAGCACATCTGATTGTAAGTAAACAGCAACAGGCCTGGTGTGTTTACCCTGTTTCAGATTGGTTTACCTTCAGTTCACACTGTTCAGGATCATCTAAGTTTCTATCCGTCTGGCGCTTATTAATATTAGCTAGTTAGATGATAGACAGACAGAGAGATGATAGGTAGATGATGGATTGATAGCAAGATGATAGTTAAATTATATAGATAGATCATGATGCATATAAACAGCGATATATAGATAATAGATATGCATATGTCGATAGGCTGATGACAGATACATGTATATAGATACATCAATGCTAGATAGGTAGATGTGTATCAGTAGATCAGTGATAGTCAGTCACAGTTTCAGGTAGACTCGTCCTGATTCAGGTGGAACTTCCTCGTGTCTCTAACTTGCCAAACTGTGGCCTAATGTTGGCTCACAGTGTGTGAGACGCTACGTCTCTTTTTTTCTTTTTTCACGGGCGCTCATTGTTCCTCTTTTGGTGGCTGGTTCCATGTGCCGTGGCCTGTTGTGGTGGCGGTGGCCTCTGGCAGCTTCTATTCTGGACCCAGAGTCCAGGCTCGCTGTCCTGCGTCCACAGGGAGCGCTCAGCGGGTTATTATTGCACTTGTGTACTCTGTAAATGTATGCCAGATGGACATGGCTGCTGCTGCTGCTGCTGCTGCTGCTGCTGCTGTGTGTGTGTGTGTGTGTGTGTGTGTGTGTGTGTGTGTGTGTGTGTGTGTGTGTGTGTGTGTGTGTGTGTGTGTGTGTGTGTGTGTGTGTGTGTGTGTGTGTGTGTGTGTGTGTGTGTGTGTGTGTGTGTGTGTGTGTAACCCCCTCCTCAGAAAGAAGGGAAAAGAAAAAGGAGGAAGCACTTTTGATTTCCTCCTTGGTTTTTACTTCCACGGTCGCCAGAAGCTGCGCTGGAGCCCAAAGATGTGATTGTTGTTGTCGTGGTCGTCTTGTTGAGCTGCCACAGCAACAACAAACCAAAACAAAACAAACTGCAGCAGTCACAGAAACGTTGCTCTCCGTCCTCTGAAACTGGCTCTCAGTGCACTGTTGGTAGCTGAACAAACAAGAGAACTCAATTACAACTCCACTCTGCACTCTCAAGTAAAATAGCAATACGAGCAGAATCTAAGCTGCACTAGATTAGAGCTGCTACAACTAATTGATTAATCAACTAATAGAATAATCAACTAATTCAGTAATTGCTTTCACGCTGTGAAACCCTTTGACTTTACGCTAAAGTCTGTTAAACAGCCCCGGCTGCGTCTGTGGTCAGTCATTCATATAGTAGCTGTAGCATCAGCTCTGCTGGGACATAGAGTCTGTTTTTGTCTTTTTCCACTAATTCATACCTGTCTTAAATTACTTTTCAGGCATTATACACATGCACACACCAAACTACTAAACAACTGAACTGTTAGAAAGAGTTAGAATAGTTTTTTCCCAAAAGCTTGTTGGGTTGAAACATCTTAAGGCTGAACATACAGAACATAATGTCCTGCACTGTGTAGTGACGACATGTGCATGTTGTCCTATGATACAACCTGAAGAGGATGTTGTGTGTATGTTAGACTCGTTTCATTCTTTGTTTTTTGAAAACCGTATCTGTCCGTGTGTGTGGCATAAAGATCGTCCAGGTTGTGTGCTGATCACTGACATATCCCAGACTGGAATCATTCAACACTACAAAATATACTTTGGATGTAGTATTTTGGATACTATTTTTTGTCTATCTTTATCCTTTTTATCATTTAAAGGGTTAAAATCTCCCAAAATATCTGAATATTTGACATCAGTAGTTTGCCCAGATGTGGGTGTAACTAATGTTCAAACATCCCTGAGAGTGAAGTGTTTTACACACACACATCTGTTGTCCTCGTCCTCTCAACTTGAAGACGTGTCCCCGTCTGAGCTCAGAGCTGATGACGGCTCAGCTTCACAATGTGGCAGAACGTGATCTGACGTTCTACATCCACAACGTGCTGGCTGAGACGTCTGAGCGCCTCACTGATCTGAAGCCTTGTTCCAGGGCTGATGAATGACCTCTCCCTCTCCCTCCCTCTCTCTCTCGCTCCCTCTCTCTCTGCAGGTTATGGTGAGCCTCTCAGCGTCTCATCTCCTAAAGAGGCCTGTGTTTTAAGAGGAGACCCATGCTGATAAATGCCAGGCCTCACCACACTCTCTGTCGTCTGCACACACACAAATGCCTGCCTGCCCGTGGGGGAGGTCTGATTAAAGATATCCATATTTCATCCACTGGTATGTCCCAGCACTGATGTGTGAAATGAGCCGGACACGACATAGTGTCCTGATTTCTCACATTGTTTTGGCTCATTCCTAGGTAAACGTTGTCTATCTGTGTTAAATGTTTCCTCCCATCTCAGTAAAATGATGCCTGTGGCAGTAGAGCTGCTGGTGGATAATTACCGCCCTGAGGTTATAGTTTGTGGTTCAGTTTGGTTTTGATAACATCACCACATCAAACGCAGCTCCTACAACTCCAGGATAGAGTGAGTTTCAGGTGAAATGCCACTGTCTCTGCTCCTGGTTCCTCCTCAGTCTCTGGTTCCTCCTCTGGTTCCTCCTCAGTCTCAAGTTCCTCCTCTGATTGTGGCTCCAACATATCAGGTTGGATCCAGAGCTGCCACTAGTTACCACTTAGTGAAGGAGAACAAGCTGAGGAGCTACGATTTAGAACGAGGAGTGTTCAGTGTATCTCTACTTTATACGAGTGGCAGGAGAAACAGCCAATCAGAGCATGGCCTACGTGTGGTTGCCAGATCAGCATAAAAGGAACCAGATCTGAGCAGAAACGGAGCGTAGCATTCCCACAGCTTCAAACAGGATGGTAGAATAGATTGAGACCTTTCTGATGGAACCAGAGCTCATAGCTTCTATGTTAACTGTAACTCTATGTGTCTGTGTTGTTTTGTTGCAGCTATTATTGGTTCAGTCGTTTAGATCTTTGTTTACATCACTTCTCTCCCCGGCTTCCTTCCCCACCTACGCTCTACATCCCCTCCCCACTCTCTCCCTCTCATTGTTCTCCTCCTCCCCCTCCTCCTCCTCCCCCTCCTCCCTGCCCTCCCCTCTGCAGGGCTGTGTCCCCCGTCCCAGCGGCCACCATGTTTTGGAAGTTCGACCTGCACACCACCTCCCACATCGACCAGCTGCTGGACCGGGAGGACGTGACGCTGCGAGAGCTGATGGAGGAGGACGACGTCCTGCAGGAGTGCAAGGCCCAGAACCGCCGGCTGCTGCTCTTCCTCTCCCAGGACCACTGCATGCAGGAGCTGGTCAGCCTCATCACCACCGAGCCGCCCGCAGACCTGGAGGAGAGGAGCCGCTTCAAGTAAACATTCAGCACTCAGTCTTCTGAAGCTGCCTCTGAGCTCAGACGCAACGCTCCGAACACGTCACAAGATGCAAAAAAACATGCAAACTTTATAATTATATATCATGAGTTTTAATACCGTTTACTATGTAACTATATGTTACAGTTTATTTTTTACTGGTGACTTTATCAGACAAGGCGGACAGTTTTCCCAATCACATATATGGTGTGTGTGTATATATATACATATGCTTTTTTTATTACAGTACCCTTGTTTTCTCATACTCTTTTACCATCTTAGTTACAGCAGTACAACTTTCAGCTTCTTTGAAACTCCTCAAACTTCTGTTTCCTTCAGATTCCTCCAGATCTGCCTCTACAAAGCGATCGATTGTGTCATTTGTTTTTAGGTTTCCCAACATCGCCTGTGAGCTCCTGACCTCGGACGTGTCGATCATCAACGATAAGCTTGGCAGCGAGGAGTCTCTGCTGGAGATGCTCTACCACTTCCTGGAGCAGGACCCTCCTCTCAACCCGCTCCTGGCCAGTTTCTTCAGCAAGACCATCGGCAACCTCATCGCCAGGAAAACCGAGCAGGTGTGTTCAGGCGGCACAGGCCCTCACACTGAGCCAGCTGCTAGTGGGCCAGCTGCTAGTGGAGCTGGAGGTGCTGATCTGTTGTGGTTGTCCAGGTGATATCGTTCCTGAAGAAGAAGGAAGGCTTCATCGGCCTGGTGCTGAAACACATCGACGCCTCGGCCATGATGGACCTGCTGCTCCGCCTCATCAGCTGTGTGGAGCCTGCCCCCCTGAGGCAGGAGGTCCTGCACGTACGTCTGCTCACACAGCTGCCAGGGCTCCACGCCCAGAGACCATGACGCAGTTGTAGATGTGTTCTACTTCATTTAACAAAAACAAAACAAACAAGAAACAAAAACCAGACACAAAAACTTTCTCACTTTCTCCACTTCACACACAGTAGTGGGAGATCTAGTAGCTTCCTACCTCCTCTAACCCTGGATGGACAGCAGAGACTCCCCTCATTGTATTGTTTCTAAAGCCTCCTAACAGAAATAAACTAGAGGACAGGTGCAGATGAATGCTGGTATCTAAGGCTCTGTTTGTGTGTGCCGGCAGTGGCTGAACGAGGAGCGGCTGGTCCAGAGGCTCACGGAGCTCATCCACACGGGCAAGGACGAGGAGGTGAGGGACGCTTCATCATCCACAGCCACAGGACTCAGCCCGCTGCCTCAGCCTCACCGATGCTCTGCTCTCATGTTGCAGAGACAATCAAACGCATCCCAGACGCTCTGTGACATCATCCGCCTTAGTCGAGACCAGGCCAATCAGATGCAGGAGAACGTGGAGGCCGACCCGCTATTGGCTGTGCTGGAGTCGTAAGTGAAACGTGACTTTTATTAATGGAAGTTCAGATGAAGTCTGGACTGTAGTTTTTATCTCACTGAGTCCTCTCACATGTTTCCTGGTGCATCAGTGAATGAACCCTGTGACTGTTTACCAGGTAACGCAGCAGTGAGCAGCTATTTGCATCATTGATTCATTCATTTAAGCATAAAAAAAATGACAAGGATCATAAGAAACAGCTGTGATCTCAGCTGAGATGTGAATGCTTCCTGCTTTATTTAATCTCTGAGGCTCAGAGTGAATGGTGAGGAATTAATCAAACTATTACAAGTTAATATTAGTCTTACAAGTTATTTCTGTCTCATTCTTCTCAAGTTATGGGTAAACATTGAAATCTGCCAGTCATTATTCTCAATCAGATCTCAGAAGAGTTAGTCAGTCAGTCAGTCAGTGAGTCAGTCAGTGAGTCAGTGAGTCAGTCAGTCAGTCAGTGAGTCAGTCAGTGAGTCAGTCAGTGAGTCAGTCAGTTAGTTAGTCAGTCAGTCAGTCAGTTAGTCAGTTAGTTAGTCAGTCCACCTCACAGGAGAAACATCTCAGGGTCTTCTCAGCCTCCCACAGTGTGAACCTGTGTGTCTTCAGGCAGGAGAGCGTGGCGGGGCTCCTCAAGAACATGTTTGAGGGCGAGAGGAGCGAGGCCTCCATCGTTAACGGAACTCAAGTGCTACTTACCTTACTGGAGACCAGGAGGTCTGGGTGAGTCCTGGTTCTGTCTGCGTCAGGCAGGAGGAGGGGGAGGAGGAGGAGGAGGAGGAGGAGGAGCTGACGTGTCTCTGTCTGTCCCTCAGGTTGGAAGGGCTGATGGATCTGTATTCTCAGGGTTTTGAAAGGTCTTACACTGTCAGCAGCAGTATTTTAAATGCCATTGAGCCCCATTTAAAGGACTTCCAGCAGCTTCTTCTGGATCCCCCCAAGGTGAGGAGGTTCACAGCCCTCAGCTCAGGGTTTGCTCCTCGGCTCCTCGGCTGCGTCTTGATGCGTCTCCCTCGTCCGTCCACAGAAAAGTGCAATACTGACGACCGTTGGCGTTCTGGAGCAGCCACTGGGGAACGCCCGCCTTCACGTGGCCCGCCTGGTGGCCGCTCTGCTGCAGACCAGTTCTCCCAGTATCTGCCAGGAGCTCTGCAACCTTTCCACCATGAACGTACTACTGGTATGATGGGTGTGTGTGTGTGTGCGTGCGTGCGTGACAGCAACAATCCAGGCTTACTCGTCTCTAAATGTTCAGTTCTGCAGGAAGAAATCCACTTATAATTACTGTTGTACTGACAAACATTATATCACTATCACTCTGTGTGTCTGTGGAGAAACGTGGTGTCAAATATGCTCAAGGTTGGTGTACTGATTAGCTTATCTCAGCCTCAACTACACACACACGCACACACGCACACACACACACACACACACACACACACACACACACACACACACACACACACACACACACACACACACACGCGCGTATCAAACAGAGCTATAAACCCTTCACAGTTTTCATGTTGTTCTCATCCAGATCTGCCATAAGCAGGAAATTGAGACGAATCGATTGAGACTCTAAACTGGCCCCTAGGAGTGCGTGCGTGTGTTTCCATCACAGTCTAGTTTGTAGTCCAGCTGTCCTCTGCAGGTGTTTCTATCAAAGGTTGTTCTGCTTATGAGCCGTGGTCCTGGTACTCCACCCTGAGGAAGATCTGCTTTTAGAATCGCCCACTAGAGATCAAACGTCAACACATGTCATGTTATTTTCTTCTCTCTCTGTCTCTCTCTGTCTCTCTCTCTCTCTCTCTCTCTCTCTCTCTCTCTCTCTCTCTCTCTCTCTCTCTCTCTCTCTCTCTCTCTCTCTGTCTCTCTGTCTCTCTGTCTGTAAACAGGATCTGTTCTTCAAATACTCCTGGAATAACTTTTTGCACTTCCAAGTGGAGCTGTGTGTGGCGGCCATCCTGAACCACCCCTCCTCAGAGGAGCGGCCCAGTCCGGGTCCAGGCCTCCAGAACCACAACGCCACCAAGCAGCCGGGGGCGTCCGGGGCCGACGCTCAGCAGCAGCAGAAGGAGCAGGAGGAGGAGAAGAAGGAGAAGGAGAAGGAGGAGGAGGAGGAGGAGGCGGCGGTGGAGGAGGCGGGCAGGACCAGCAACACACACACCTCCATCCACGCCGTGCTCGTCGCACACGTAGGTTCAGCTCCACCACAGGGAACACCAGTCTGACCAGTCTGGAGGAGACGTTCATGTCCTGTCTCTCTCTGGTTCTCAGCTCTTCCAGAAGTGTCAACTGGTACAGAAGATCCTCGACGCCTGGGAGGAGAACGATAAAATACAGTGAGGATGCTCAGCCAGACGGCTTCTACACCCTCTGTCCTTAGAACATCACATTAACGTTTTACACTCAGGGTCTATGAGAAGGCATAATGAAGAACTGTATGACATATGCATTACATATGAGATGTAGACCACAAGTCGTCCTGTTTTAAAGTTACATGAAGTTCTACATTGAACTGTGGCCACAGAGCTGAGGGTCTGAGTCTGCTCTCCCCATTCATTCAGATGGGAACACTGACTTTATTACTCTGTATTTATCTTCTACAGGTTGTTATGTTGGGTGATGGACTCACTAACAGCCCCGTTCTTTCTCTCAGGGCTGAAGGTGGCACCAGGAGGGGCAACATGGGTCACCTGACCAGGATCTCCAACATGGTGGTCCAGAACCTGGAGAAGGGGCCGGTGCAGGTCCAGATCTCCGACCTCATCAAAGGTAGACGGCTCGTCCAGCAGAGCCTGCTCCAGAGCAGCTGTGGGAGCCTGGGCCGGGGCTGACGTCTGTGTGTGTGCCTGCAGAGCTTCCAGAGGACTGCAGGGGGCGCTGGGAGAGCTTCGTGGACGAGACGCTGAGGGAGACGAACCGGAGGAACACGGTGGAGCTGGTGAGGCGTCGCTCAGCTCTGGGCAGCTTGTTGTGCAGCATGAAGCAGCTGTTTAACACCCCCCCCCCCCCCCCCCCCCCCCCCCCCCCCCCCCCTCCTCCTCCTCCCAGTTCTCCCCAGATCACCGGTTCATGAGCAGCGTCAGACCTCAGACACCCTCCCCTCTGGATGGTTATCACTGAATAAAGCCTCTAGTAGCAGCATCTAGAGTCAGGCTGTGTTTCACTGAAGCAGAGCAGAGAGGTCCAGAGCAGAGAGGTCCAGAGCAGAGAGGTCCAGAGCAGAGAGGTCCAGAGCAGAGAGGTCCAGAGCAGGGAGGTCCAGAGCAGGGAGGTCCAGAGCAGAGAGGTCCAGAGCAGGGAGGTCCAGAGCAGGGAGGTCCAGAGCAGGGAGCAGAGAGGTCCAGAGCAGGGAGGTCCAGAGCAGAGAGGTCCAGAGCAGAGAGGTCCAGAGCAGGGAGGTCCAGAGCAGGGAGGTCCAGACTAGGGAGGTCCAGAGCAGAGAGGTCCAGAGCAGGGAGAAGGTTACGTAGCAGTTAGAGTATTCATGATGACTACGTCTGTCCAGGTAAAGTCTCTGTAGTCAGATGGAGGAAGATCTCCAGTGAGACATACTGACGTCTTCACTCAGAGATATCAACACCAAAAATAAAGTTAGAGGACCGTACGGTGTTCTCACGTTCTCTCTGACTCTGCTTCATTTGACCAGATCTACAGTTTCTTATGGTTCGAATAAAATTAGGATTAGCCTGATTGGAGACTTTAAACTACACAGAGCTGTCTGTGTGTTTGTCACACTCACAAAATTGAGATTTCTGAAATTTCAATAAAGTCCATTCTCTACACTCCATCCCATAATAACCCTGGTACCATGTGGTCCTGCTCCATCCCATAATAACCCTGGTACCATGTGGTCCTGCTCCATCCCATAATAACCCTGGTACCATGTGGTCCTGCTCCATCCCATAATAACCCTGGTACCATGTGGTCCTGGTCCTCCACTCTGAGGAAGATGGACGTCCAGAACATAGTTTTCTTAGATCTTTGAATCAGATGTAGAAACAGTTGAGTCTCCTCCTCTGTCCATCTGGTCTGAAGGGAACTGGTCATGTGACCCCTACGTCAGGTCACGTGACCTGGAGATGTGAACAAAGTGTTTCCATCACACTCTGAGATCAGCTTCTAGATGGACACGTGTGGAGGAGCAGCTCAGGAGGAGCTGTGTTTTCCTGCTGACCCTGACATTTCCTATGAGTCTCAGACAGACGTGGATGCAGCTCAGCGTAGACCCTGACAGCCGCAGGTTCATCTGTCACGTGTTCTGTGGAGTTGACGCTGTAGAAGTGACTGATGCTGTTTCCTGCAGGTGAGCACCCACAACATGCACTCGTCCAGCGAGGACGACGACATGGAGAGTCCCTTCCCCAACGACCTGTCGCTGCAGCAGGTAGGCCCGGCCCGGCCCGCCTGCAGGTAGCGCCCCCTGCTGGCGCCTGTCACCTCTGACCCCTGACCCCTGCCCTCCCCCCACAGGCCTTCTCTGACTACCAGATCCAGCAGATGACGGCCAACTTTGTGGATCAGTTCGGCTTCAACGACGAGGAGTTCAGCGAACACGACGAGAACATCAAGTTAGCCCTGAAGCGCGTCTGGCACAGCTGCTGAGCGTCCTCCAGGATCTGAGCCCCTCGCCTCTAACCTGTCCCTCTCCGCTCTCTCCACAGCGCCACGTTTGACAGAATTGCTGAAATAAACTTCAATCTAGATGCTGATGATACTAGTGTAAGTGCTGAGCAGCTGCTCTGCGTCATCGTCCTGGTCTTCGTGTTGGTGCTTGGGTCGTAAACTTTGTCCAGATGGTGATCTGTTATCGTCTCCACCTCCACCTGAGCTGCTGTCAACTCGACAAATAAACTCTAATGATCTCTAATCTGCCATTAAACTCATTTCACTCATTTCATTGTGTGAGGGAGTCAGTCTGGGCTTCAGTCGACCATGATGTGACACGTCCCAGGCTTTAAAGTTAAAACCAGTGACATCATGACAAAGACGAGGCATTTAAATGGTGAAAATCCCCACAAATTCTATTGGTTTCAGTAGTTTGCTGCAGATGTAGGTGGAAAAGCTGACATTAATCCATCATTTTATAGCAAATTGTTCGTGCCTTTATGCACCAAACAGTATAAGGACTGTTAGAAGAACCTCAGAGAACGAGAATGATGAGACATGGTGACGAAACTGCAACATTTCAGAACAGGTTTCATGGTGACTTAACGAAGTGTGTTGTATGTGTGAAGCATCTCGAGTGTAGCCAGTTTAGAAGGTCCTCATAGGTTCAATGTCTGTCTGGAACAATGATCAGATCCAGGCTGTGATTGGTCAGAGGGAGCAGCGTGTCCGGGCTGTGATTGGTCAGAGGGAGCAGCGTGTCCGGGCTGTGATTGGTCAGAGGGAGCAGCGTGTCCGGGCTGTGATTGGTCAGAGGGAGCAGCGTGTCCGGGCTGTGATTGGTCAGAGGGAGCAGCGTGTCCGGGCTGTGATTGGTCAGAGGGAGCAGCGTGTCCGGGCTGTGATTGGTCAGAGGGAGCAGCGTGTCCGGGCTGTGATTGGTCAGAGGGAGCAGCGTGTCCGGGCTGTGAAGCTGAGACTCCATGCGTGTTCTGTGCGTGTGTCTCCAGGCCAACGCGGCTGCTTTCGAAGCCTGCTGCAAGGAGAGAATAAACCAGTTTGATGATGCTGAGGAGGAGGAGGACATCTGGGAGGAGAAGGAGATGAACTATGCAACACAAGCTAAATCCAGAACAAGGTGAGACGACCAGCACGGCTCAAACACGTATGGAAACACCTGGAAAAGTCATGGAAAAATAAGAACACCCCCAGAAGTCATGGAATGTGTCTGTCAGTCATCAAAACAATAATCAAACAGAAGTCTCTGTATCTGTCGACATGTTTTATATCCTGTTCCAGGTTATTGTGAAGCACTTAGAGAAAAGTCTTTATAAAAAGTCTTTATAATTAAAATGATCTTTCCATCTTTTTGAATTTTTGAAAACTTGTGAAAACTGAGTTTATTCCAGAACACAGTGAGACACAGCTGACGTGATGTAAACATGTAGCTGCTCTCGTAGTGTAAATAGTCTCGTATTTGTTTGTTTTGTGTGGAAACTCCCTCATTCGGCCTGTTTATGCACCTGTG
>CM055209.1:1740504-1745504 GCA_029224185.1 Karalla daura | reverse complement strand
TGGTTCCTCCTCCGGTTCTTCCTCAGTCTCTGGTTCTTCCTCAGGTTCTTCCTCAGTCTCTGGTTCCTCCTCGGTCTCTGGTTCTTCCTCAGTCTCTGGTTCTTCCTCGGTCTCTGGTTCTTCCTCAGTCTCTGGTTCTTCCTCAGGTTCCTCCTCAGTCTCTGGTTCTTCCTCAGGTTCTTCCTCAGTCTCTGTTCATCGTCAGGTTCTTCCTCAGTCTCTGGTTCTTCCTCAGGTTCTTCCTCAGTCTCTGGTTCATCGTCAGGTTCTTCCTCAGTCTCTGGTTCTTCCTCAGGTTCTTCCTCAGTCTCTGGTTCTTCCTCAGTCACTGGTTCCTCCTCGGTCTCTGGTTCTTCCTCAGGTTCTTCCTCAGTCTCTGGTTCATCGTCAGGTTCTTCCTCAATCTCTGGTTCCTCCTCTGGATCCTCCTCAGGTTCTTCCTCAGTCTCTGGTTCTTCCTCAGGTTCATCCTCAGTCTCTGGTTCCTCCTTTGGTTTCTACTCTGACATCCTCGGGCTCCAACATCTCAGGCTGCATGTGGAGCATCGTTCCTTAGCTGCAGCAGAGCTCCATTTACCACTCAGTGAAGGAGAACCAGCTGAGGAGCTACTGAGGACCAGGAACGTAGAGTCACGTGACTGAATGTGAGCGGCAGGCGAGCAGAGTACCACACAGTCACATGAAGCAGTTTACAGTCAGGTTAAGTCTGAAGTAACGTGAAGTCACATGAAGTCGTTTAAATATTAGTGGCAATCAAAACAATCAGCATGAAGCCTACACGTGGTTGCCAAACGAGCATGAAAGGGCGCCAGATCTGTGCAGAGAAAACAGCATCCGGGACGTTTCTGATCTACATCTACACCAGAGAACAAAGATGAACATTCTAGGTCCCCCTTAAGAGTCTCCACGCTACGTACGGTCGCACACGGCGGCTCTGATTGGCCGCCGCTGAGCGGAGAGAAGAAGAAGAATCAAACAGGAAACAGGAAGTCAGGGCTGCAGCCGCAGCATGCACGACAAGTAAACAACAACAACAAGCAGCAGAGACGGTGACAGACCATTAGTCCGCAGAGGTCAGAGGTCACGGCAGACACACACTGAGGCTACGGGGAGAGATCTGATTGGTTAGAGAGGAGGAGGGGGCGGGGCCGACTGTACCTCTAGGAGGGTTCCTGGCCTTGCCAGACACTTTGGGCTGAGAGAGGGAGATGACTTTCGCCCTCTGACCCAGAGCTGAGGTCAAACAACAGAGATGACCCGTTAAAACAAGTCTCTCACACACTCTCACACACACACACACACTGAGGATGGACTGTCTTCATCCTCCTGGTTCAGTCCCAGTTTCAGTGATGTAACTCCAGGGTTCATACATTGTTTCCAGCATAGAATTCAAGCATGTTCCAGACTTTTCCAGCATCTCTAACTCTGATAAATGACCTAGCCATAGTGAATCACTCTCACTTACTCCACTGTATCAGTAGGCATCATAGTAGTAATCATAGCTAAGTAACAGCTTTGAGAATTGATATGTTCAATTAATATGGATTGAACTGAATGGTCTTAGTTTGTTCAGTTCTGAAACCAGGACTGTGACTACAGGCAACAGAGGAAACTACAGGAGGAATGTGGACACACACACACACACACACACACACACACACACACACACACACACACACACACACACACACACACACAGACGGGTCCTAACCTCCTCGGCTGAAGGTTCCTGGAACGTCGTCCTTGGCTCCCATCACCTGCTTCATCAGAGCTCCGATCTTGGGCTGTCTCAGTTTGTCTGAGGAGTCTGAGAGCAGAGAGGAGAGGTCAGGCATGTCTGAGGCGTGCGTGTGTGCGTGTGCGTGTGTGTGTGTGCGTGTGTGTGTGTCCACCCACCCGAGGTGCTCATGTGTGTGGAGGTGAAGCCGCTGAGCGTGTTCCTGCCGCTGCTCTCGCTGTAGGACGGCATGGAGCTGACGATGGCCTGGAGGTACTTCTCCTGCTCCAGGCTGGTGGAGTCGGCCTGCGATGGCACTGAGCACACAACACCCTGTTCAAGCACTTCACCTGGAATCCAAGCACTTCCCAAACCCTTAAACCAAGACTGAATACTGAGGGATGAATGAGCGTCTGATCATACAAGGCTGGATGAGTACTGGCTCCTAGGGACGTTTAGTCATGTGAGTGGCAGATGAGACAGCCAATCAGAGAGAAGAGTCACCTAGAGTGGCTACACAGACCCTACAGAGCTGCTGAATTCCTCAAATTCCCCTTCTGGGATAAATATATTCTGGGATTACATTGGAAGGTTTATATATCCTCTTCACAGAAAATGAAGGTTTACTATAACTCCTTCTTATAAGCTGACTCTAATTGGAAATCACATTTCAAAGCATTTTCAAGCACTAGAAACATAAACAAATCAAATTCAAGCACTTTGCAGGATTTACAGCACTTGTATTCACAACAGAGAAAACTCGTACAATCTGATTTCATTGAGTAAACGTTGTCATGGATCTGCAAACACGTCTGTGCCGGATCAACCAATTAGACATGTCTCCAGTGTGTTTACACACACACGTCTCTTCCATACACCTGCTCATGTCACATGGAGCTCCAGAGGTGCGTGTGTGAGGTGCCCGGGCGTGTGTGTGTGTGTGAGAGCTGCGTGTGTGTGTGTGTGTGTGTGCTACCTGCGGCGGGGGCGTTGGAGGACTTGAAGAAGCCCACCACGCCCTTGGCGTGCAGGCCGGCGGAGCGCAGCAGCACGGCCTTGGTCCTGGAGTTCCTCCAGCACACCACCGGGAAGCGGCTCTGCCGGTAGCAGCGGCAGATCCTCTGGATGGTGGAGTCAGGGATGCTCTGAGGCACGATGAGCAGGCCGGGGTAGCTGCCCCACACACACACACACACACACACACACACACACACACACACACAAAGAGATGAAACTTACTGAACATGTAATATATATAAGATCTATTACCTACAGCTAAAAAATGTCTCCGTGGGGAAAATGTTGGGCCTTGCCCTCTTCTTCCCGCCTTTCCATTCATTTCTTATGGGACGCCCTTTTTTGTGAAATATGTGGCAAAAACAAACTGTATTCCAGCTATGAAAGTAACAGATCACAGAGTCCAATCAAGCCTCATGTCTTGATATAAAACTTGCCTCGACGTTATGAACGGTTATGATGCTGTTAACAGTCACAAAAGGCAGAAGAGGAAGAACAATAATACAAAGAAATGTGAACAGTAACAAGGGCGAGACAAGTGTCTTGAGCTAAATCATGAATGTTTAGAAGCAGCTTCTAGTTATAATGATACTAATAATAATAATAATAATAGAGAACATTTAGCACGTAAGTCCCACTTCTGACACTGTGCGTCCTCTCACCTGCGGCACATGGTGTACATGCGGTTGACGGTGGAGATGCGGAACGGTTCGTTCTTGGAGCGCGTCAGGCTGTTACTGAGCGTGCCCAGACCCAGACGCTGGTAGTCACGGCAACAGGCGCGCTCCACCACGTTGCTCATGGTCTGTCTGTCGGAGGAGCGGATGGTGGAGGAGAGCGTGAGGGAGCTCTGGTCCACCTCCTCCGACACTGAGGAGGGAAAACAACAGGAGCCAGCGTCAGACCAGACCAGACCAGACCAGACCAGACCAGACCAGACCATACTAGGCCAGACCAGGCCATACTAGGCCAGACCAGGCCAGACCAGGCCAGGCCAGACCAGACCAGACCATACTAGGCCAGACCAGGCCAGACCAGGCCAGACCAGACCAGACCAGACCAGACCATACTAGGCCAGACCAGACCAGACCAGACCAGACCAGACCAGACCAGACCAGACCAGACCAGGCCATACTAGGCCAGACCATACTAGGCCAGACCAGGCCAGACCAGACCAGACCAGACCGGGCCAGACCAGACAAGACCAGACCGGGCCAGACCAGACCATACTAGGCCAGACCAGACCATACTAGGCCAGACCAGACGAAACCAGAACAGTACAGACCAGTCCAGGCCAGGCCAGGCCAGGCCAGGCCAGGCCAGGCCAGACCAGACCAGACCAGTCCAGTCCAGTCCAGTCCAGTCCAGTCCAGGCCAGACCAGACCAGACCAGACCAGACCATACTAGGCCAGACCAGACCAGACCAGGCCAGACCAGACCAGACCAGACCAGGCCAGACCAGACCAGGCCAGACCAGGCCAGACAGACAGACAAACGTCTCCTGGTCCATGTTGCCCCACTGCGTCCAGCCCGACAGTCAAACAAACACTCAGAGAAGAGAAACGGACTCACTGAGGAACGTTCTCAAGCACATGTTCAACCTCGAGTTTGTTGAGTTCATTTGGAAGTCTGAAAATAAACTACCATCAAACATCCTGCTCTAATCTATGAGTTTAACCTTGAGATGCTAAGCTTACACAGTGTTTACGGTGTGTGCTGGGCTTTTATTGTGAAAGGGAGAAAGAAGCCGTTAGAAGTTCTTCTATCATCATTTAAACTGCAGAAAAACACAACCATACTTATATCCAACTACCATAAATCATGAAGAAATTACAGAGATAAGTGGAGTGTTTCGTGTGAGTTTTGAGACAGTATGTATGTACTGGGCTTTTATTGTGAAAGGTAGGAAAACAGAAGGAAGGACTGAGGGTGTTGGAAGCAATAAAACAGTTATGCCTGTATCAATATCACTCCACAGGACTCCATTTTTCCCCTTTCTCAGGTTTGGGACAGAAAATAAAATCTCACAGTAATAAAACTCATCAACCCAGAGTGGAGGGCGTCTTTGGATTCAGGTGGTTTCCACTAGGACTGGGACTTCGGAGCGACCCTGGGACTGACCTGAGATCTCGTCCTCGTCCAGCTCCGACTGGAAGCTGCTCCGGTTCTCCCAGGTCGGGGGGGAGTACTTCTTGCGGGTGACGTACTGTCGGCCGATCGTCCTCTTGGCGCTTTTCACCAGGTTTTTAGAAAGAGTCCTGATGG
>CM055209.1:1730504-1738004 GCA_029224185.1 Karalla daura | reverse complement strand
TCACTGAGGAAGTGGGTCAGACAGGAGTCTAACACCTGGGGGGGGGCAGTAAATCCAGCTGTTACAGATGTGAAGCCTCGTTACTCATACGCTCACATCTCTGGTGGTGGAGCTGGAGAGGAGGTCAAAGGTCAGACGTAAACTGACACTTCCCTCAAGTCTGTGTGTGTGTGTGTGTGTGTGTGTGTGTGTGTGTGTGTGTGTGTGTGTGTGTGTGTGTGAGAGAGGACCTACCTGAGCGACTGGTTCTTGTCCTTGGTCTTGTGCTCCACCACCATCTTGCCACACTGGCCCACGGTGAAGGCGAAGGTGCCCTGGACGTGCTGCGGGTAGCGCAGCTTGTGCAGGTGCTTCCTGAACACCTCGGCCAGGTCCGACGCCACCTCCTCATCGAAGGCGATCTTCATCAGCTGAGGAGGAGGAGCAGGAGGAGCAGGAGGAGGGAAATGTCATTCAGAAATGTGTGAATGTTTGGTATCAGTAGTTTGCTCTCAGATGTAGGTGGTGGCAGATTATATATTATAATCTAATAATAAATATAATCTAATCTATTATAGATTATAATCTTAATCTGGTACCTGGAAGGTGCAGGAGCGAAGCTGCAGCCCCTCCTGGACAAACTGGTCCATGGGTAGCGTGACTGAGATCCTCTTCTCCTTGGTGAGCGAGGCGATGGGGAAGGAGCGGGTCACCACCTGCTCGCCCACTGTGGGGCGCACACACACACACACACACACACACACACACACACACACACACACACAAACAAAAAGGTCAGACGTTTTCTTGTTTTCATCACTGTACCATCCCTACTTTATACTCTCTGTTACACAAGCATTACAAGCTCCTGAAGAAGTGACGTGTGTGTGTGTGTGTGTGTGTGTCTCTCTCTCACCCAGCGGGTCGGTGGGCGTGCCCTTGAAGATGAGTCTGTAGGTGGTGAGGAAGATGGCGCCCTCGGCAGGAAGTAGCGGGGGGCCGCCCATCAGGCCGGTGGCCTCCTCCCGACCGTCGGGGATCAGGTGGACACGCATGGCGTCCATCACCAGCTCCTCGCCAGGGAGCAGGGTGGGCCTCAGCAGCTTGGGCTGCACGCACGCACACACACACACACACACACACACACACACACACACACACACACACACACACACACACACACACACACACACACACACACACACACACACACAGACAGACAGACAGAGGAGGAAGATTAATGATGCAGCAGTGAGAAGGATCTGCTCCAGCTGTTAGCAGCGCTAACGCTAAGTGTCTTCACCCTCCATTAATAATCTGACACTTTCTTCACTTTCTCTCTTTTTAAACATTTAAACCTCTTCCCAGAATGTTTCTGTCTTCAGAACCACTGAACCAAAAAAAACACGTTCACACAACCACTTAGTACAGACTCAGATCAGATCAGAAACACACGCCAGGCGTTTAGTCTCATGCTAACACCGCCATGCAGAGGTTACAGCCGAGCATCGGCTCCATCTGGGACGTTTACACTGGTGTTCTGTCAGATTCTGCTCCCCTCATAGTGTTCAGTGCCCACCCTGGAAAGCCTACTCCAAACAGTATCAAAACATCTACCTACTTATTTTTACATCTTCACATTGAGTGATTTGTGGTGTCATCTAATGTGATTCTACACTGGTAGCATTATCTGACAGGGGACGTGTCTATCAAAATTCACTACTCCTGAAATTCACCGAGATGATGTTTTAAGACGGTATCAAAACATGCTACCCTTATTCTAGCAGTTCACATGGAGTGATTAGTTGTGTCACATAATCTGATTCTGGCAGCATAATCCGATGGGGGGTCTTAGTCTTAGTCTAAACATGCTACCCACTATAATCTGTAATGAATGTTAATGAATGGAGCTCCTCAGTCTTACAGTGCATCTACGGCTCTTTGTCAATAAACGTTAAAAAGACATCGAAACACTGTGAGACATAAACAACCTACAGGGTAGCAGAACTGGACAGAACCTCGGCTCCTGTTGGAATGAGCGTCTGATTGTTGCGTAACACACACACACACACACACACACACACACACACACACACACACTTGTTGATATGGAGTGGTGGGATCTTGGCACGAAACATGTTACTAACAACAAGATAAATACATAAAAGGAATCTTGTAATCAGCTGTATTTATTTATTAATTCATGGCATATTTCTGAGGTTTGACCAGTCCCTACAGAGCCATCCTGAGCCCCGTCCCACTGTGACCACTCTGTCCTGCCACCCCCCGTTACATCACTTCCTGGAGGGTTTCCTGGGGAAGTGCACCTCCGATAGGAAGCGGATTACAACCTGTTTCATAATCTGCAGCAATGAAGGTCGACACACAGTTTCCTCTCTCGATTGTTTTCAGGTTCTGAACTCAGATCACAATCTCACACCCACCAGTGTTAGTACAGTATCAAAACATGCTACCCTTATTTTTACGGTTCACATGGAGTGGATGGTGGTGCTGTCATAGAATGTGACTCTGGGCTGGGAGCACGATCTGACGGGGAAGTGTGTCCAGCCAGGCTTATTCTAACAGCGCAGGTAAAGGGAGTAGTGGTATAATCCTGTGGGATTCAGTAGTGGTAGCATAATCTGATAGTGGATGCGTGTCTATCGAGCTGCGCTACTCCTGAAATCCATCGAGAAGATCACAACCTCACACCCACACGCCACAGCAACGGGAGGGCTGAGCTCCCAGCATGCACTGCTCCGGGCTGCTGCCGGCCAGTCGTACCTGACGCTGTGACACTGTGAGCTGTGATTGGTGCAGGGGGGAGTGGGCGGGGCCTGCTGGGGCTGGGCGGGGCCTGGGTCCAGCGGGACGTAAAAATAGGAATTGTTTACCTTTTGGATGGGAGGAAGACGCTTACTCTCCCTGTGCACCGCGTCCAACGTCTCGATGTGCATCTGGACGATGTCTGAGGAGACAACGGTTCATTATACAACTGCAACTCTTTTATTTTTTCCTAAATTTAGTTCTAAAACAAAATCTTATAATGAAACGACAAAGTATGAGACATACTGAAGCCTGAATTGAGCCAATAGCAGGGTTCAGACACATTCTAACCAAAAGATTTCCAGGAGTTTTCCATGACAATATGTATTTCCTGTGGTCGGATTAATGCAGTCTGACTTTTATTCAGTCTTCTTCCTGGGCTGAGCGTGTTAGAAATAATACATACACGTATAATAACAATGAGTAAAAAGTGAATCATCTTCCTAACATGTATATATATCATGATTTCATGTTTATTTAAAGAAAAAAGAAAGGTGGATGGGGGAAGGACATATGAAAAAGAAAGGAATATATATATATATATTTTGTGTGTGTGTGTGTGTGTGTGTGATTGGGCGTCCGTACCTGGGATCATGATGTGCAGCGCCTTCAGGTGCTCGTTAGTGACTCCGCTCTCGTTACAGACTTTGTCGACGAAGCGGTTGATGAAGCGAACCACCGAGTTGGCCACGTCGGAGCTCTCGGCGTCCTCGAAGCCGCTCTCCGTGTCGTAGCTCTCGGCCATGCTGCCCGCAATACTGGAGAGCATCCACAGCACCGGCAGCGTTACCATGCGTGTTGTGGACAGTGTGACGTGTTTCTTTTAGGCACGAGGTGAGGACACTGAGCAGGATTAGTCAGAGGAATGTGTAGCTGTAGCTAGCGTAGCTATAGCTAGCCTACCTGTTTGTGACGTAGCTTTTGCTAGCATAGCTGTTGCTAGCATAGCTGTAGCTAGTGTAGCTGTAGCTAGCCTACCTGTTTGTGACGTAGCTGTTGCTAGCATAGCTGTAGCTAGCCTACCTGTTTGTGACGTAGCTGTTGCTAGCATAGCTGTTGCTAGCATAGCTGTTGCTAGCATAGCTGTAGCTAGCGTAGCTGTAGCTAGCCTACCTGTTTGTGACGTAGCTGTTGCTAGCATAGCTGTAGCTAGCATAGCTGTAGCTAGCGCAGCTGTAGTTAGCCTACCTGTTTGTGACGTAGCTGTAGCTAGCGCAGCTGTAGCTAGCCTACCTGTTTGTGACGTAGCTGTTGCTAGCATAGCTGTTGCTAACATAGCTGTAGCTAGCGCAGCTGTAGCTAGCGCAGCTGTAGCTAGCCTACCTGTTTGTGACGTAGCTGTAGCTAGCGTAGCTGTAGCTAGTGCAGCTGTAGCTAGCGCAGCTGTAGCTAGCGCAGCTGTAGCTAGCCTACCTGTTTGTGACGTAGCTGTTGCTGACGCTCTCCACGTCTCCGAGGCCGGAGCTGCGCAGCAGGCGGTTCTTGCTGGTGTCCAGCGGCAGCAGCAGGTAGCTCATCCTGTTAGCGTAGTGGATGGCCTGGCTGAACACCGTGCTCTCCTCCTTCTGGACGCGCTCCGCCTGCATCTCCTTGCTGAGCGTGGGCCACAGACGGTTCTGCTCCGACGCCAGCTCCAAGGCGCTGATCTCCCGGCCGCGGACGCCTGAGACGTCCTGCTGCTGCTCCTGAGATCAGAGGAAAGTCATGAATGATTCAGAGGCCGAGATAAAAATAACCCCGGGATCAGCAGGGAGGAGAGACGGTCGTTAGTCTGACTGGATCCTGCTCTAGCAGGTTCATCTGTCTCACATTTGATGCATGGAGTCGACTCCGGCCTGGAAGTTCTCTATGACACAAACTGAAACCTGACCGGAGAATACTAATCATCTGAAGAGTCCTAATAACACTGAACTCCACAGGGTGGGAGACAGACTCATTAGTCTACTGACTGATTTGACTCATTCTCCCTCGCAATATTCTCCACAAATGAGACATCCATCCGTCCATCCATCCATCCATCCATCCATCCATCCGTCCATCCATCCATCCATCCATCCGTCCATCCATCCGTCCATCCGTCCAGTCTGAGTGCTGACCGAGTGGTTGTGCTGCTGCTCGCCCTCCTCTGTCTCCAGGTACAGAGCTCTGATGTGGTTCTGCACGTCGCTGTAGAACATGGCCTCCCAGAACTGCATGGTGGTCCACACCATGTGCTCCTGCACGCAGCTGTAGGCGAACTGCGTGATGCCCGCGCCCAGTTTCTGGAAGGACGCAGACAAGAGGTTAATTAATGGAGGAGATGAAGAGATGTACAATAACTTTTCTTGCTAGTTCTTGAATTTGTTTTTGTATTCTGTAGAGAAAAGTAATAGCACATCAAGTCTGATCGAGCTGCTGTTTTGATGTATAATATACCTTTTTGCTCCCAATAGTCATGTGTGTATTTATGGTCAAAAAAAGTGCAGAAGAAGAAATTCAAGCATTCTACATATTGTGAGGAGCAGAACGAGGGTTAGATTAACTGCCATGTGTTGAGTGGAGCCTTAAACTGGTCGGCTGGACTCGTTAACTGTGGCTGTGAACTCACTCTGCAGAAAGCGGTGACCAGCGGCAGCAGAGCGGCGGCGATGCCGTGCTCATCGATGTGAGAACAGTCCTGAGGAGAAACAGAAAAACGGTGAAATGCAACTTCCTCCTACAGTTCAACTATTTACATAAACTCTTAAATCTTAAGACTGGTCAGCAAAAAGGACAAAGTGACAGTCTCATTGTATTCATTATAACTCTTGCACACTTTGACATGTATATTGTGTTTGTCATATTTCAATATTTTTCTAACCTGGTTGGATTTATTACAGTACTCTTTGTTTTTCAGGTGATGATTAACTAATACAAATGTTATTTCGTTCTGCAGTCTGAATGACAATCAATCCATTAGTGAAACTCTATTAAATTAAACACAAAGCAACTATGGAGACTATCTGGTATAAAATGTATGATCTTGTTTGATCTTGTACATTTCGTCTCCTTTCAGTGAGAATGTAATTTTCACCATGTGGGGAGTGTTTTACTATCACTCAGGAGAGCAGCATGAGGGAGCAGACTTCCAGAAGGAGTGGCCTCTGACCTGCAGGGTGCAGTTCATCATGCGTACGATGTAGTCGAACTGCTGGTCGTCCAGCACGGCTCGGTTCTGCAGGACGTGCTGATTGAGCTCCTGCGTCAGGCAGACCCGAGCGGCCCGACCCTTCAGCGCCCGCAGCACAGCCGGCATCAGCTGGGAGGAGAGGAGAGGGGAGAGACACAACCAGTCAAACCAGTGGCACGGTCAGCTGGCAGGAGGTACGTTTGAAACAAAGCATCGCATGTATCACAGGCTAGCTAGCGGTCGCTAGCTCACAATGGGTAGCAGCAGCCGACATTTGATTGAAAACACACACAATTTAAAAGCTGATATCTGCAAAACACTTTCTCAAATCGTGGATTAGTCAATCATGATCAGATCACGAGTGTTTGATGCACTATGGGCTAGCTAGCAGCGGCTGTCTCGCAATCGCTAGCTAGCGCTAGCTAGCAATCAGGAGCGGTGGGCCGGCTGGCGTTTGGCAGCTATTCTGTAGATGTAAAATGCCATATGCTGTGAGTCTGACCTTCTTGGCCTCCAGCATCTTGTTCTCGAAGATGTAGGTGATGCAGTTCCGCACCACCTCCAGCCTGCGGGCGCTGTTAGCCATGACGCTGCCGTTCCTGTCCACCACGTCTCCTGTGGAGGCGCAGAGAGGAGCAGAGCGGACGCTCATTCATCACTGGAGGCTGGGAGCTCGACCTCCATTAAACACACGCTGGGACACAGACTGGAGCGCCCGCTGAGGCCGAGGCTCCAGCAGAGCGCTGGAGAGCAGCTGCTTCATCAGCTCCATCCAGCAAAATCTGCCTCGTCACTGCCTGTCTCACACCTGCTCCTTCCTGCTAGGTTTCACTCTTTACTATCACGATCATTACTATCATTTAATATTATTTCTACCAACTGATGAGAAGTTATTGCATTGAAAAATTGTCATAAAATTTGTGAAATGTCATAAAATTTGTAGACAATGTTTCTCAAAGGCCTAAGAAAAAGTCCTCAAACACTCACACAGACGAGTAAAGACACCAGCAACAGATTAAGAGTGAGGAAGCTGGACTGGAGACTTCTGACTGAATCAGGTTTGATGGACTGTGCTCCTCACCCAGCGGGGGTCCGGACGGCACCATGCCCTTCACCTCGGCCTTCACCACCGGGGGCGCCGTCTTCAGCTTGGCGGCGGCGTGGTCGATGAACAGCTGCACGGCCACGTCGTCCAGCGGCGGGAACGGCGTCTGCTTCTGGGACGAACTCGGACCGCTCTCTGACGGACGCTGCACCTTATGCATCGCTACCGCTGGGTACGGGTTCTCCTGGAGGAGGAGAGGAGGAGAGGACGGGAGGAGGAGAGGACGAGAGGAGAGGAGAGGAGGAGAGGATGAGAGAGGAGAGGAGAGGATGAGAGGAGGAGAGGATGAGAGGATGAGAGGATGAGAGGAGAGGAGAAGAGGAGAGGAGAGGAGGAGAGGATGAGAAGAGCGGAGAGGAGAGGGTGAGAGAGGAGAGGAGAGGAGGAGAGGAGGAGAGGATGAGAAGAGCGGAGAGGAGAGGGTGAGAGAGGAGAGGAGAGG
>CM055209.1:1720504-1728004 GCA_029224185.1 Karalla daura | reverse complement strand
CATTAGCTAATCAAATCAGATTAGATTATTTTGATCTCTTTAAAACCACATCTATTATTGAGCTGTGTGAGTTTTTTGGCAGCTTCAGGTTTATTGGATTTCAGAGATTGATTAGAAGCTCAGAGATAGTCTTCAGTCTGAACACAGCTCCTCCTGAGCTGCTCCTCCACACGTGTCCATCTAGAAGCTGATCTCAAAGTGTGATGGAAACACTTTGTTCACATCTCCAGGTCACGTGACCTGACGTAGGGGTCACATGACCAGTTCCCTTCAGACCAGATGGACAGAGGAGGAGACTCAACTGTTTCTACATCTGATCGACCTGATCTCTGAGTTTAGTGGCTGCGTTCAGAGACTGAGCTGCTCAGAGATAGGGAGATAACAACATTTGGAGAGGCAGAGCTATGGAGTCTGAGGAGCAGGTTCCTCACCTGGATCTTGAGGGCGGAGGGCTGCGTGGAGGGAGGGGGGAAGGCGTGATCGGCCACCTCCAGCTCCGGATCCAACACCTGCAACAGACAGGAATAAACATGAGAGCAGCACGGAGCAGCTTCAGTTCAGCTCGCAGCTGGCACACTGATACCTGCCTGTGTGTCATCTGCATTACTACCATGGTCATGTGTAAGCTTCACATCAGCTGCTGGTATTAGCATCATTATTATTGGATATATTAATTAGCAGTAGTATCTGTATGTGTAGCATGTGAAGAGGACAGAACTGTGAGCTCAGGTACAACCCTCCACTGAGGCAGAGCTGCTGTGTTTACATGTTTTCCTAATGTAATTTTGATGCTTTTTGTGTCCATGCTAACATGCTAGCAGTGGAAGCCTTCTCCTCCATTCATGTATGAGCACAGCCTGGTTCAGACACAGCAGCTGCCCCAGACCCAGACACGCGGACCCTGGAGACGGCCTGGGCCTCAGGCCTTCACATGAACATTCATTGAGCTGTGTGTAAGGTGAGCGCAGTAGATAAGCTCGGTGCTGCGTCCAGAGCGGAGCGGCTGCAGCGCTTTCCCAGGGAACGCGTTCACACAGTTCAACAACAACAACAGAAAACACCAGAGCCAAGGACAGAGGATCAGGTTTCAATTCAATAAGCCAGGCCACTGGAGCTGATGGCACGATACAGGTCTGCCAGGGGCCGAGCAGACAAATCCTGCACACACACATGCACGCACGCACGCACGCACGCACGCACGCACGCACGCACGCACGCACGCACGCACGCACGCACACACACTCTCTCAGGGCTGCAGATGATGTTTCTATCTTGTAGAATAGAACAGAATAGACTATAAAACCCGATTGCAGATGCAACAAAATGCTGCTTTTTGTGATTTTTGGTTTCTTCTTCATTGTGTAGTAATGCATTTCATTATAATGACAGAGGTATTTCACTATTCCTGTTTTAGGAGAAAATGACCTCTCTCTTCTGAGTGTCTCACCCTTTGATCCTTTCCCTGGGACCGACTGATTTACAATAAAACAAAGTCGATCCGACAAGTGGAATGTGTGAGAGGTTATAGATAGAAAAACAAACAAACTGTGTGTGTGTGTGTGTGTGTGTGTGTGTGTGTGTGTGTGTGTGGTTTCACACAGTAAACTTAGCTCAGATTCATTTCCACATCTCTACCAATCCATACAGACAACAGCAACAACAGCTCAGCAGCCAAAAAGCACAAGAGTCAGCATTTCTGAGGGTTTCAACATGAAGCTGCTCAGAGTGTGTCCCACATGGTCCGGGCACCAGGAGCAGGGTCAGCCTCCCTGACGGCCAGAAACACACTGCACACACTGTGTTCAATGAGTGCGCAGCAGAGCTGGAGAAGCTTCCGGGTGTCCCAGTCTAGTTCCCAGTGAAATGATGGGAGTGTGACTGGGATGAGACGCAGTTTCCAGTAATAATATTATGATGCGAGGAAGCGATTGTGGCTGTGACGCACTGAGAAACATCAGATTGTTATCATGGTCTTTATTTAAGTAAAAGGACAGAGATAAGAGGAGACACGCATGTCACTGCGTCAGCTGACCTATTGTCTTATGGAGCTGAGACACACGCGGAGCATGTTTTCCTTTCAGTGATGCTCAGTGGAGACCGCGAGAGAGCGCTGAAGCCTTCACATCACAGTCCAACACTTTGACTGCTCCTGCCATGGCTTCTCTGTCCTATTAACAGAGTATGTTTGTGACCAAACAAGTTGATCTTCTACTACTTCCTGTCCGACCCCCCGACCCCCCGACCCCCCGACCCCCCTCCCCCCCTCCCCCCTGGAGAGTTGTGGTACGACAGAAGGAAACCACGCGCTGCCACTCTGAAACATCACCCTCATTGTTCTGACTGATTCCAGTGACACGCTTCAGACAGGTCCGGACAGGTGCCAGATCAGACCGGGAAAGTTGTGCAACGTTCCCAAAAAGCCCACACACCTGTTGGGAAGTTTCCACAGGTGAACAGGTTGAGTCTCCGTGTGACAGGAATGAGCGGAGCCGGAACGGTTCTCATCCACGTTCTCTCTGTGGAACACTCCTCTCTCTGGATATTCATCATCTCTTTGTTATTCATTCTCCTGTTCTCAGCTGCTCTCTGCACACACCTGGCTCCTACCTTATCTTGACCTAACCTGCAGGCTTTGCTCTGATTGGCCAGTGACATGAATAATGATGTGACTACGTGAGTCTGAGCAGGTACAGACCCTGCGTGACTTTAGCACCTGTTGAATCCATTTTATAATCTGTTATAATCCTATTTCTAGCTGTGGGGATATTATGGGCTGTTCTGCACGGATCTGCCACCTATCTTCTCGTTATCTTATCTGATCTTGTGTTTATCTGGCTTTGCTCTGATCCACCAGATCCACCAGTACGACTGATCACATGACTCTATGTCTCTACGTTTCTATGTAGGCTAAACAGCACAGCTGCACCTACTGAATCTATTTCATGATATAATCCTGTTATTAGCTGTGGGATGCTTTGTTTCTGCACAGATCTAGCTGCTTTTCATGCTGATCTGGCAACCACACATAATCCTGCCGCTCTTATGGTTGTTCACATGACTTGACGTGACTGTGAGATTCTATGAGAAGCAGGACTAAAGACGCTTCAGCAGAACCTGAAAACTGTGTTCATGTCTGCATTTCTACCCAGACTTTGAGCAACACGAGGACGTGACGTTTTCATCCGTTCTGTTTTCATCCGTTCTGTGTTCACTTCCTGGCCAGGACAGACAGAGCTGGCTTTGTAGTGCACGACAGGTGACTCACGGTCTTACGAGAGGGCAAGCATGACTCAGAAGCACAACAAAACAGTCTAATCTTTATGAGTGTGGACGTGAGTGTGTGAGTTTACAGCTCTGGAGCACGTGAGACCCAAAACACGGCTGAGGTGTTTATACACAAGGGCTGGCTGGGTGTGTGTGCGTGTGTGTGTGTGTGCGTGCGTGCGTGCGTGTGTGTGTGTGTGTGTGTGTGCGTGTGCCTCAGACATAAACCAAACATCTAGTCAGAGTCCAAACAATAAGTCATGGTCACTCGCCGTCTCTTATTGTGTCTGACACGTGACTTTACAGGAAAACCATCGAGCTGACGAGAACGTGCAGGTGACTTCCTGCAGCCGCTGCACTGTCTTTCCATGAAATCAGAGAGAGCGAATGGAAATCACACACACACACACACACACACAAACAAACACACACACACACTGCAGATGTCAGGAAGGCAGAATGAGGAAGCTGGCCAGGCCTTTGTTGACACTGTTAAGTGACAGTAACTTCTCAGAAGGAGCTGGATATGAGGCAGTAATATCTCCGGGTGGTTTCATAAAACTAAACCAAAGCTAAAGAGAAAAAACTTTCCCAGAATATCACATTTCTGCTCCAGATGTTAACATCTGGAGAGTAAGGGAGAAGAGAAAGCGAAAGCAAGGCGTGTTTCATTAATCGAGCCCAGAGACTGAAACACTGATGTGTTTGACACTCATCCAGTTTCAGTTTGACAACTTTGGAATGATTTCTTCTGAACTTGACTGTATTTTTGTACTTCATTTCTGTGAGCTGCATGAAGTTTCAGAGGCAGAGCACCAGATGTGATGATTACTGCGCTTTGTTATTAAGGATGCTGGAGCTTCAAACCAATCAAACACATGAATGGAGGAAGAGAGACTTCCTGGCACGACGTGCTGAGAAAGCTCGGAGGGGAATTCACTGCTGGGCAGAAACCACCCACTGCTGCTGCTTAATGAGGCTTCCCAGCAGAGCGAGCGTGTGTGTGTGTGTGTGTGCGTGTGCGTGTGCGTGTGCGTGTGCGTGTGCGTGTGCGTGTGTGTGTGTGTGTGTGTGGGGGGGAGCAGCCTCACCATGGACAGCACCGTCTGGGTCTGCTGCAGCAGCGGCTCGGGCAGCAGGGAGATGTGGACACACTCGGGGATGGTGACCGTGCCTCCGTCCAGGTCGGCGATGATCACGTCCAACTAGTTAACGGGTTGACCAGAGAAGACCAGTGAGGAGTGGGAAGACTGGGAGGATCCCACACAGGAAACCTCCAACGTGCTGCCGGGGCTACGCCACAAAGACTGGCAGGAGTGACCACTGTCACTGCAATCAATCATGTATCAGTGAGAGAAAGAACCTGTGGAAATCACTCCTACTGTTGCTAACAGTCACTGATAATTACTACAAAAACATGTGTGAGGTAACAACATCTTTGAAGGAGTCATTTTCTGTGGATATAGAATTTGCCCCGGTGGTCTCGGTGGTTTTGTTGCTATTGATTCTGTAGGAATGTTGCGATGAACTGTTAGAAAAACATACAGAAGAAGAAGAAGAAGAAGAAGAAGAAGAAGAAGAAGAAGAAGAAGAAGAAGAAGAAGAAGAAGAAGAAGAAGGAGCCAGCTGCTGTAACGTGGAGAACTACTCAGATGCACCTGATACCAGTGACAGCTCAGGGAGTCCCACCGACCTGTGTGTTTGGTCTAGAACCAGCGCGGAGCTCTCGATGCTCACGTCGTTATTAACGCTCAAAGCATCGTTAAGGAAGGAGGAAGACGAGAGTCCAGGAAGTAGACCGGCCCACTGATGACTCCTGATAGCGTGGAGTCATCTCCGTCAGCAGCTGCTCATTAGCTGTGATGCTCGCTCACGTTTACCCTGGTGGGGGGGGGGGGTACCATGACGATAACCTCCGACCCCGTCACCCCGGCGACCGCGGTCACCTGCTGTAGCAGACACAGCGGCTCGTTGAGACGTTACACTCATCGAGCTTTAATATCACTGACGTCCAGACGCTAATTACTGTCCTGAGTCTCTGTCTCTGCCATCACGAGGGAGGAGGAGGAGGAGGAGGAGGAGGAGGAGGAGGAGGAGGAGGAGAGGAGGAGGAAGGTCTGAGCAGGCACGGAGCGGGGGGGGGGGGGCATACAGCTGGAACGTTTATTAAAAGACAAATGAAGCATCTGTGGATGGGTCACAGGGTTTAGATGAATCCCTGTGATGGGAAGCATGGAGAGCTGAGGGAGCCTGAGCTGTCCAGCCTGGGCTGATGCCACCACTGCTCCTCGCAGCAGTCACTTTATGACGTCCATGGCCCTCTAAGATCATTCATATGAACTAGTAACACTAGTGGTCCCTAAGCCTCGGAGCAGTGCTTTCAGAGTACAGATGGAAGCCACAGACAGAGCGGGGACATGCCTTCACTCTGGGGACAGGCTGGATTAGATTTGGACAGCGATCAAAGCAGTAACCTAACACAACCTTCTACATTAGTTTGTACTGGGCAGCTTCTTTTAGGGTTCTGTTGTTTTTTCTGTTCACTGAAAATTCCAGAAATTTCATCTTTATTTACTTTTAATGAAACTTGAGGATCCCATTGAGACCAAAGGAGACTTAAAGGGGACTGTAATGCTACTGTGAGAACTCCCTCCTTTACAGTTTGTGTTATCGTAGTGTTCTTAATTCATCCCTGTTTAGTTCATATTACTATTTAATATCTTAATCTGCCTCGTCCTTTCATCAATGTGCTGATGAGAACTCACCAACTCCTGCGTCTCGGAGCGGAAGAACGAGTTGACCCCGATGATGAAGGGCGTGGGGGTGCTCAGGACCTCCAGCAGCTTCCCTGGCAGGATGGGGACGTAGGTGAAGCTGGAACACACACACACACACACACACACAGGTGTAACAGCTGGGCCAGGCAGCCGGGGGGTGAGAGTGAGGACGGGCCCCGCCCACCTGTACTTGAGGGGGAACATGATGGCCAGCAGCCCCCGGCAGGCGTCCGTCAGCCTCTGGTAGCTGCTGGACAGGAACAGGATCTTATGTTCAGTCAGAGCGGCACAGAACAGGTACAGCACGTTCACGATGCCTGAGGAAGAGGAGGAGAGGAGAGGAGAGGAGAGGAGAGGAGAGGAGAGGAGGGGGAGGGGGAGGGGAGGAGAGGAGAGGAGAGGAGAGGAGAGGAGAGGAGAGGAGAGGAGAGGAGAGGAGAGGAGAGGAGAGGAGAGGAGAGGAGAGGAGAGGAGAGGAGAGGAGAGGAGGGGAGGGGAGGGGAGAGGAGAGGAGGGGAGAGGAGAGGAGAGGAGAGGAGAGGAGGGGAGAGGAGAGGAGAGGAGAGGAGGGGAGGGGAGGGGAGAGGAGAGGAGGGGAGAGGAGAGGAGAGGAGGGGAGGGGAGAGGAGAGGAGAGGAGGGGAGAGGAGAGGAGAGGAGAGGAGAGGAGAGGAGAGGAGAGGAGAGGAGAGGAGAGGAGAGGAGAGGAGAGGAGAGGAGAGGAGCGGAGAGGAGAGGAGAGAACAGTCATTCACATCTGTTGGTAAACAGTGCAACGTGACACCTGTAGAACATGGTCCCAGCTAAAGTGTTTTATATCTTAGCATGAGATAGAAATAAATTAACTACATTTTTGTTTTGTTTATGTGCTGCATTTAATGTTTAACTTAATCCTACATGTGAAAAGTTGTAAATCACAATGTATAATAACCTATAAACTGTGACGCTTCTGATGGTGTTACTGAGGGAGCGATGCACACCATATGAAACTGTGATAATGTATCCAGAAGTTTCCAAATGTACATATATTTAATAGTTCCTTATTCTACTGCATGTTTCACATTCTGTCGTCTTCAATACACCTGTAACCTTTCTACTGTGGCACATTTGCACTTTGAGCCTTTTATGGTTCATTTCTGTGCAGTATAATCTGATCTGATGTGATCTGATGTGATCTGATGTGATCTGATCTGGGATCTGATCTGGGATCAGAGCGTACCGAGCTGTCTGAAGAGCTGCGCCACGCTGCTGCCGCTGACTGGGAGGGCGTCATCGATGGGCGTCTGGATCACCTGCCGGTCACCAGCTCCCAGCGTGATGGTCCTCTGTGGGGGGGGGCGAGGAGGAGAGGAGGGGGGGGGGGGGGGGGGGGGGGGCAGTGAGACAGGTTTAGCACGTAGGTGTGAGAAACCTGGGGGAATATTCGGTTTCTGAGTCAGGGTGGGTTTAATCATCAGAGA
>CM055209.1:1655504-1710504 GCA_029224185.1 Karalla daura | reverse complement strand
AAGTCTGGATAAAGCCCACAGCCTCCTACAGCCTCCCACAGCCTCCTACAGCCTCCCTACAGCCTCTCTACAGCCTCCCTACAGCCTCCTACAGCCTCTCTACAGCCACACTACAACCTCCTACAGCCTCCTACAGCCTCCCTACAGCCTCCTACAGCCTCCTACAGCCTCCCTACAGCCTCCTACAGCCTCCCTACAGCCTCCTACAGCCTCCTACAGCCTCCTACAGCCTCCTACAGCCTCCTACAGCCTCCCTACAGCCTCCTACAGCCTCCTACAGCCTCCCTACAGCCTCCCTACAGCCTCCTACAGCCTCCCTATGGAGAACATCCACTAGACTGGTCCAGGATGAACCTGGACAGAAGAAGCAACATGAACGGTGCTGCTCGTTTTAATTCAGTCCAGTTTCATTGAGCTTTGTTTGAGGATGAGATGAAGCTTCATTTGTTCTGTAATCTGGATTATTGCAACAGCAATAAGTCAAACAGTGCAGACAGAAAGTGTTTTCTGACGACTCTTCTCTGTCAGTTTACACAGCGTGAACTAACGGAGCAGGTTTGAGGCGAGGCACTTCAAAGCACAGGAAACAGTTTGTGAGTGACTCACTCTGCTCATTATTCATTCACACACACACACACACACACACACACACACACACACACACACACACACACACACAGAACGTGTTTCCAGGCCAGATAAATATTAGGCAACGTGGCTTTGTGTTCACCCTCCAGTGTTGGAGGACTCTCACTCAGTCACCGTCCGGCTCCTCAGGGCGGCCGGGGTTAAACCGGGACACGCCGGCCTGGAATTCTCTTCGTGTTGTTGCTCAATTCTCTGTTTTCTCTAATCTATAAATAAGTTCAGACGAAGCCTCTGCTGTTTCTACAGCCCGTGGACGGACTGTTTTTGTTTTCTTCTTCCGTTGTTTTGCTCCTACGATAATGTCAATTTGCCCACTTTGTCAGTTTGCTTTCATCTGCTGTCTGCATGTGAGCGTAGAAGCTTCGTGAGGCTGTCATAGCTCAGCCAGACTCACCACAGCACAGAGAAGAGGTTCTGGATGAAGGATGAGGTTCTACATGAAACTGAGTCTTCTAAATCAAAAGTCAGGGTTAAAAAAGCCAGGTTTGAACCTAAATTCAACATCAGTTATTAAAAATACGCCAGTCGCTTCTCATTCATGGAGCGATAGTTGTGGCAGCTTTGTTATGATCCGAGAGAGTGTGCAGTGCGACTCAGCAGCTCAGGTGCTGGTCCAGGTGTGCTGGTCCAGATGTGCTGGGCCTGGTCACACTGAGATGCTTCCAGATGTGCAGAACAGGACTCACCAGCTCGATGCCTTGAGGAAAGGGACTGTCCTCCCAGTCCTTCTCAGGAAACCGCTGCAGAATGCGACCTTGACCCTCGCCCTCCACTGCAGAGAGAGAGACAGACAGAGAGAGACAGACAGGTCAGGCACAGCTCCACCTCTGAGGCTCACTGTCCCTCAGCCTGAGGCTGGAGAACGTAGCATAGCGCTGCTGGGATGTGCAACTACAGCTGAGGGCAGCTGACCTTCTGCCACGGTGCGAGGCTGTGGTCTGAACATGTCAACTGTCGTTTCCTCACAAAGCCTCAATAAGTCAAAAGCAAAAGCAAATATTAAAAGAATCTTTTCACCTTCACCTGAGCAAACTAATGGCATCAGTCAAATGTTCAAAGATTTGAACCCTTTAGATGCCATGTTTCTGTCATGATGCCACCATGTTTTGAAGATGAAGAGACTTCAAAGCATGGCTAACCCTAGCTTGATGAAAGCCCATGGAGTGGAGGAGCGTGATGAGTGAGCTGCTGGTTTAGCAGCCGGTTAATGAGGCTCGTTATTTCCTCCGGCTCATCACAATGACACAGCAGCGGCACACGTTACGTAACCGCCACAGACCTCGTCATTCAGCGGCTCAAGCCCTGCAGGCCGCTTAATGGCACCATTCATCCGCATGGAAAACAGCCTCCAAACACAAAGGATGCAAACCTGGCAACCAACTCCAAATATCGGCCCGGGCCGAACGGGGCAGGACGACCAACCAGCACTCAGAGCGCAAACCTGGAGCAGGCACAACAGGGCCTGGGGCCTTCACCAGGGCAACACACACACACACACACACACACACAGTCTGAGACAATACACCAGCAGTAAGTAGGCCAGGCCCCAAAACACACTGGGAGTCGTAGAAGTCATCTGCAGACGGAGACTTGGATGTTTGTGGAAGCTGAGCTCTGGGGTCAGAGCTCAGAAAAAAAAAGTTTCCCTCTTTTCTTTCCTTCTTTGAGGAAAAAGAAATCACTGACATTCCAGCATTTTCAAGGGATTTCAAGCACCTATACAAGCTGGTGTAATCTGTCCTAGTAGGTACTGACAGGCTGTTTTGACACCTACAGTGAGAGCATGTGACCCCCTAACCCCGCCCCCCCCACCCCACCCCCAGGTGGCATGTGATGAGTCACCTCGTGCAGGCACCAGGACTGATGCATGCTGGGAGTCGAAGTCACACACGCTGCACTGACATTTAGCAAGCCACAGTCCCATAGCTCCCAGTTTAGCAGGCTAGGTCCCCTTTAGAGTGTGAGGACACACACACACACGCACGCACGCACACACACACACACACGCACAGTGGGAGCGTGGGGGCTGAGGCGGGAGCAGAGACGCTCTCGGCCAATCATCACACAGGGAGGGGATTAAACAGCCAATTAAAACGCAGCAGAAAGAGGAGTGTGTGGCTGAGCCAGGAAGTGAGTCCACAGGGAGTGACACGCAGACGCACACACACAGACAGACACACACACACACACACTGCAGATCACTGTGTGTAAACGTGCAGTGTTCTCATGGACTGGATACATAATGTTTGTGTCGTTTCCAGGTTGTCACTCGTTGCTTTATCACAGGAAAGCTTCCCACTCTGCTCCACTCGGCTCGATCCTGCAGCACGCGTCTGATCTCTGCTCCAGCCCACAGACGGCCAGAACGCTCCCGTGTTTACGCTGGGAATCAACAGAATGAAAACCAGACTCACTGGGTCTAAAGAACTGGTTCCACTTCAGCCAGAGGCTGCAGAGAGAGAGCTTCTACCACCTGTCCCGGACTTCTCTAAATGTCCTGACCACAACAGAGTTTCTTCAGCCGCCTCTGTGGAAACGACCCAGCTCACGTCTGCAGACTCTGCAGAGGCAGTGACGTTCAATCTAAGAGGAAGACACTGAGCAGAGTCCTCTGGCCTGGAATCAATGTTCTACTGCCACCGAGCAACATCGGAGTAAACCACTGACACCGAATATTCAGACATTTATTGTGATTTTAACCCTTTAAAGGTCATGATTTAGTGTGAATGATTCCAGCCTGGGACATGTCAGAGATCTCCAGCTACACTACACTGAATTCAGACACGTTCACTGTATCAACGATACATGTCAATAAAGTCTGATTCCACTGGAAGCAGAATCAGAGGCTTCACAATAAGAAGACAAATACGACGCGGTTCCTCAGCCCCTGGTTCCTGGTTCTAATCCCGGGCAGACCAGCTGATCCTGTGGCGCTCGGCTCAGGTGATGGGACAGGATTCCCTCTGACATACCTCCAACACCAACCAGCTCAGTGACAAGCGTCTGATGCATTTCACTGTACGCAAACGCTTCTCTGACTTGACAAGAAGCCAAGTGGGGAAAGTTCCAGTAACTCCAGTATCTTTCCAGTCAGACCAGGCAGACTGCAGGAGCACGGGGATGGCTGTGAGGAGCAGGTTCTCCTCCTGGATCACCTGCTGCTCCTGCTCTGAATGTCACATCTAATTATACCTTCCTCCTCAGCAAGTCACCGCCTCGGGGGGAACGCACTCGCTATTTCACAACCTGGGTGGGTCGGAGTCGCAGGTGGAACAGGAGCAGGCTGCTGCTCCCCAAAACAGGAGCTCCTGCTCCTCAGAACAGGAGCTCCTGCTCCTCAGAACAGGAGCTTTGAAGCTTTACAAGTACTACATAAGCACCCAAAGCTGATTTGAAGAACAGCTAAGTTACACACGTCTCTCTGTTCCCTTTTATAACCTCATAGACACACTCACGTTCCCAAACCCTTCACTTCCAGTAAGGCTGACTGAAATCACCCAACACCAGTAAGATCCCAGTTCCCACACTCACACAGCCACATCATGGATGACCTCCATCTTTAGAGGTGGTCATACAGTCTTAACGGCTCTAGCTGATCATGTTGAGGTTCTACTCTGGCTCGGGCTGCAGGAGGACACACAGATGAGCCGAGTGTGTGTGTTCTGCTGCTCTCGCTTTGTCTCTGCTGGGAATGTGCATTCAGGTTCAACACAGTCCAACAAAACCAACAAAAAAGAGGAGAGCAGAGCAGCACGAGCAGCCTGATGACACAGTCAAAACGCCTGTGCGAGCGAGTGTGTGTGTGTGTGTGTGTGTGTGTGTGTGTGTGTGTGTGTGTGTGTGTGTGTGTATTTCCTGAAGCTTCCTGTGACCTGTGGTGGCAGACTGAGTGTGTATTTGCTGAGCAGGTGTGGAGAAGCTCTCTGAACTGGTCTGGTCTTCAGCTCACTTCATCTTCATGTTGGGAGCAGATTCATAATGAAGTCCTCCTGACTAGTAAACAAACAGCTCCTCCTGAAACAAACATCTGCCTTCACAATACATTATATTGAACTGTTGTGCTATTATTGCCATCTTTTGTTCATACACTTTTTTCTTACTGCACACGAATTACACGACTTTACTTGTTGTCATTATCATAATTTACTTTGAGGATTCTGTGGTGTATTGTTGTGCATAGTGAACAGAATAGTTTCCCTTTGGAGATAAGTAAATAAAGTACTGCTCTTCTCCTCTCTTAGACAGACGGACAGAGGCAAACTGATGCAGACGAGTGAGGAGAGGAGCTGCTTCCCAGCAGAGCTGCTGGTGAGGCTGCTGCCAGGGTGTGTGAGGACCAGTCAGAGGAGTTCAGCGTCTTCCCCTCCACCAGCCTCTGCTTCCTCTCAGGCTGAGCTTAAGCAGCTGAGGAAGAACCACTCCGACAGATCCTGATCTACATCCTGCTCTGACTCCAGACAGGCTGATCTGAGCGGGAGTGGAGGGAGGGACAGAGGCAGCCCAGCATCTTATCAGGGCATCTGTAAACCTCCTCCAAGCTGACACCTGAAGTGTCTTTCATATATAACTCACCAACTACAGTCTTATGCTGATTAACAAAGACAATGAACTGAAACCTAACTAGAGTATGTTAAAAACAGAACAATCCTCTGTTAAGACACTAGAGTCTTAAAGCCTCATCACTTTCTTTCATTTCATTTGCAAACTGTGTAGTTCCTGTCGCCCCCGGACCAAAACAACCAACCAGGCTCAGGGGGCGTGTCTTAGCCCTGTCAATCACGCCTGGACGCACACAGAGCAGCAGCTTTAATGACCGTAGAACTGTGACTCTGCTTCATGCATACATGATCCCTATGTAGCACAGATACTGGCTCTGAAACACAGCCAGAGTATGTTGAAAACAAAAGAACTGTGAAAGACCAAAAACACAGCAGAGGTAGAATCTGCAAGACAAGCTGGTTCAACTGAATCCAAAAGATGTTAAGATGCAAAATACGGAGCAGAGGACCAAATGTGGGTCGCCCTCAGAGGTAGTGAGTAGTAGTCTGTGTGTGTGTGTGTGTGTGTGTGTGTGTGTGTGTGTGTGTGTGTGCGTGTGTGTGACACAGGACAGAAGGAGACCACGTGATCGCTGAATGCTGTCGGTCAGAGTCAAAGTGAGTGTGTAGCTCACTGTGTGTGTGTGTGTGTGTGTGTGTGTGTGTGTGTGTGTGTGTGTGTGTGTCAGCCTCTTGGTCCTGAACCAGACCACAGCTTCTTGTTTGCAGGCTCCCAGACCGCAGTGACACGACATCAGAGCGTCGCTATGGCGACCGTGGCAGATGGGATGAGTGTACGTGTGTGTGTGTGTGTGTGTGTGTGTGTGTGTGTGTGTGTGTGTGTGTGTGTGTGAAAGTGCATTGAAATGAGATGTAAAATCTGGCAGGTTCATCAACGCTGGAACAAACAGTGATAATGACATTTAATCAACTGTAAACGTGCTACATGAGCAACTTCTGACAAACAACGTTTTCATTGACTGACTCATACTGTACATATGAATCTGCTCCACTGTGTTGTATTTTCTACAAGCTTCTTCTTTCCGGCTGAGGCCACAATCTGAGCCGTAAGAAGCTGGAACCATGGACTGCTTGATGTTTCTCCTCGCTCGCTGCAATCAGAGTGAGGACTATCAGACCATCAGAATCGATTTGTCTTCTTCTGATGGACTAATTGTGACGGGCTGTAGCTCTGATCTACAGCGTGGAGATAACATCTCATTCATTAAGGAGAAAGAGCAGGACATTAATGCCCACCACACCCTCTGAGAGCACGCGTGCGTACGCACGCACACACACACACGCACACACATACACACACAGATGCATGACAATCTTGTTGAGTAATAAGGCGCAGTGTGAGTCAGCCTCTGATTTAAACCAGACCCAGGCTGAGGCCCTGGATCAGGCCGGAGGACGCTCCTGTCTCCAGGCTCTAACAGTCTGCTGAGATCCTCCAGGAGGAGAAGCTCTGGTGCTCCTCAGCCTGGAATCAGAGCTTCTAGAGTCAAGAGTTTCTCCAATGCAAGCTCAGGCTTCATGGTGGCTCTGCTCTGACTGAAGCTTTAGGAACTGAACGAAAAAAAGAGAAACTCCGTCTGGCAGCCGCCGTCGCCCTGGAGACTATGTGGGACATTTTCTTTGTGCAGAGCTCTTCAGCAAACTCACATCCTTCCTCCCTCCCTCACTCCCCATCCCTGCCTCCCTCCCTCCCAGCTCCAGCTCCAGCTCCAGCTCTGAGGCTTTCCAGGAGAGGAAACACACACACAGACTGAGAGGGAGAGTTACGAGTTGAGGTGGGAGCTGAACATGAACGGTCCCAGACTGATGATTAATACCACACAGTTTGGTTCCTCCCCCTCCCCAGTTACAGGTGCCTCTGAGGAGGTGCCTCTGAGGAGGTGCCAGAGAGTACCTAGCCAGCTAAGTTTGACTGTTTAGGGTTAGGGTTAGGGGAGGGTGGGGGGGGGAATTCCCCTGGGTTCTGGTGCCATGAGTCACTTTAGTACCAGTGACTAAATCCGAGCTTCTCTGACGTTAGAGACATTCAGGAAGTGGATAAAGAGGTGGAGAGGAAGGTCGGGCAGGCGGTGAGGGGGGGGGGGGCACAGTCACATGATGGTGGTCACATGGTCCTCATGCTGTCAGAGACCAGCTTCAGTCAGGAGGTGGGAGTGAAGATGCCACAGCAGTGAGTTCAGAACTAATGAAGACCTGGAGCACAGCGTTCAGCCTGGCTCTCTGGTGTTAGCGTAGAAGCTATGGGGACCTGGTTTCAGCAGACCTGTCTCAGATGCTACTTCCATTTGAAGTACATGGCATCCACACAAAAGAGTAACGCTGATTGGTTGTCTCACCAGCCACTCACGTGAATGATGACGTGACTTTACGTGACTCTACCAGACTTAACGTGACTGAACACGGTTCAACATGACTGCACATGCTACACGCTGGTGCTCCATGGCTTAACATGACTATGTGACTTGCTGTGTCTTTGCATGATTCTACCAGGCTCTTAATGTGACTTCACATAACTTAACCTGACTCTACCTGACTGTATGTGACTCTGCATGACACAGACTGGCTGCTGGTTCAGTGTCATTTTGCTGTTAGCTTCATGCTTTTGTGGCTGTACATTTTGTGCAGAGGCACAGGACCCCACCTGGATATCATTAAAGTTGTCCATTGTCTGTCCTTACATAACAAACCCAAGATATATATATATATATATATATATATATATATATAGTGTGATAATGAACCTGCCTGTGTGCAGATGACACTGTGATGTATGAGCAGGAAACAGTCTTAGCGCAAGCAGCTCGAGAGTAAGACGCAAACACGACTTCCTGCGGCGTTCCGCCCCAGCCCCCGGCAACAGGAAGTGAGACGGGACGATGGGACGAGGCTGACGCTCAGGATCACGTCTCATCTGACCCGATGTCAGCAACTCATCACCCCCAACAGTCTGGCCCGCTCAGAGCAGTCTGAGCGGGCCAGACTGTCTGCCTCTGGAGCTCTGGTTATATGTGAATCAACCCCCAGGACCCCGTCTGCCACTACTACACCCCCACCACCCCGAGACACACACACACACACACACACACACACACACACACACACACACACACACACACACACACACACACACACACACACACACACACAGGTCAAGGAAATGACATCATCGCGTCTCATTACCAAACAGGAAAGGGTTGAAGAGACAACAGAGGTGCATCGCTACATGAGTGTCTAGCTTGATGAGAGAGTACAGAGGTTGTTTTATGTATACATATTTCTATATTTCAGAAATAGAATTTTTATTAACATATTTTTATTTACAATTTTACTTTATATATTTAATAAAATTTAACCTATATGTATTTATTTTATTTATATACTTATTAATATTACAATTTTTTAAACCCTGATTTAAGTGTTGATTTCTCACAATAATATGTTTCAATGGGGGCTTTATGAGAGAGTCTATAAGAGAGTATAAGAGAGTTTATAAGAGAGTATAATAGAGTTTATAAGAGAGTATAAGAGAGTTTATAAGAGAGTATATGAGAGTGGAAGAGAGTTTATAAGAGTATATGAGAGTATATAAGAGAGTTTATGAGAGTATAAGAGTGTTTATAAGAGAGTATAAGAGTGTTTATAAGAGAGTATAAGAGCGTTTATAAGAGAGTATATAAGAGAGTTTATGAGAGTATAAGAGTGTTTATAAAAGAGTATAAGAGCGTTTATAAGAGAGTATATGAGAGTATAAGAGAGTATAAGAGAGTTTTAAAATTGCTCAAAAACATAAAGAAGTCATTAAGGACGCCTGGATGATAAGAAGGAACAACAGACCTCAGACTAGAGACACGTTATGAGGCTCGGTAACTTTATGAAACTCTACAAGACTCTAATGTGACCATACAGACTATGGAACATGTAACTCTACACAGCTATACACATTTAGACATACACACACTTCTCCAACAGCATCATGCTCCTTAACCAGAAAAGACTAGCCTAAAATACATAACCAGTGCATGTGATGCTGGCTGTTGCTACCAAAACGTTCCAAATGTCATTCTTAGAAAAAAAAACATGTCTCTCACACACACACACACACACACACACACACACACACACACACACACACACACACACACACACACACACACACACACACACACACACACACACACACACACACACACACACACACACAGTATGTATACAGTAGAGATAAAAACATCACGCCGTCTGGACCAGGGACCAGGCTTTGATCTGCGTCTCTGAACCAATCAGAGGCTGCGTCAGATTAGAGCTGTCACAGTGGGAGTCCAGGAGGCAGATTTCTTTTTCTCTTTTTTTTTTTTGAGACAGATTCGACCCCGGGGTCGACGTATTAAAGGAAGAACTTAATCTGCCGGTGTGTGTGCAGCCGTTTCTTCTCGCCATCGCAGGGGGAAACATCAGAGGATGTAAAGGACCAAAGCAGCTGCAAACAGCACAGCTGGAAGCGGCTGCATCACACAATACGACAAAGCTCAATGGAGATATCGCAAGCTTCCACGCTGCTTTACACGATCTTTTCATGACTTTACATGAGCCCACACAACCCTACGACACTCCAGACGACTTAACGTGACATGTTTCTGAGACCTTTATGACACTACATGAGTACGCAACTTAACATGACTCTACACAACTTAACATGACTCTACACTACTTAACATGACTCTACACAACTAAACATGACTACACAACTTAACATGACTCTACACAACTTAACATGACTACACAACTTAACATGACTCTACACTACTTAACATGACTCTACACAACTTAACATGACTCTACACAACTTAACATGACTCTACATTACATAACATGACTACACAACTTAACATGACTCTACACTACTTAACATGACTCTACACTACTTAACATGACTCTACACTACTTAACATGACTACACAACTTAACATGACTCTACACTACATAACATGACTACACAACTTAACATGACTCTACACTACTTAACATGACTCTACACTACTTAACATGACTCTACACTACTTAACATGACCCTACACTACTTAACATGACTCTACACTACTTAACGTGAGTCTACACAACTTAACGTGAGTCTACACAACTTAACGTGAGTCTACACAACTTAACGTGAGTCTACACGACTAAACATGACTCTAGATGACTTGACTTGACTTGTAACAGCATGGCTCAGCAACCTTTCCTTGATCAAAGCCTTGGACCTGGCGTACATCTCTGGCCAGGGAACACACAGTTTTCCCGACAGTGATAATGATCTCTGGCTGTTACAGCTGACGGCCCCTAAATCATGCTGGGGTCACCATGCTGAGCCTGTTGTATCAAAGAGAACATGAACGACAGCCTGAGACCACCTCTTTATATCAGACACACACCTGACACCATCACCTATTCACCACAGGTAGAGCAGCCTTGTTAGGGTGTCACAGTAACCACAGGTCTCACACCTTTACCTCAGCTAATCCCATCAAGCCCCCGCCCTCTCATCTAAAGCGGCCCAGACGCTGGAATCACCCCCGGGGGAGTGAGGAGACTCACCCCCGGGCGCCCCCCCCCCCCTACACACACACACACACACACACACACACACACACACCCCTCCCAAGAGCCCCACTGACTCAGGCTTTGTCCCAAGACGGGACGCAGGAATTCTCCACATTCCAGGGAAACCATCAAAGCACTTGGGAGGTTCCCTCACACACACACACACACACACACACACACACACACACACACACACACTTACAAACATAAACACCAGTCTGGCATGTTGACACACATTTTACAGGTCTTTACCTTCATTTAGATGATCTAATATATATATTAATGAATATGAAAAGCAGCAATGTGTGTCTAAGATGTCTAACATTAACAGATTTCAGGGTGTCTGTGTATTTTGTGGTTGTAAATGGTAATTGCACATGTTTAAATAAACACTATGTTCCTTTATTATAATCAACTACTCAAAAAAATAAATGGCTATCAAAAGTTGTTAGTCGCTTAGTTGCAGTCCTATTAACTTCATATAAATATATTTTGATTTTCATTAATTTTATTGCACGTATAACAGTTTTTGGAGCTGACACACACACACACACACAGTTTTAACAGGGAGCACTGTGTTACACAACTCTGTGTTGTAGACATAAATGATTCATCCCTGTACCTTGTATCTAAATCTAGGCCATAAAACCAATCTGTGTGTTGTTCCCTGAGGAGTAGACACACACACACACACACGCACACACAGCTTTGAGTTACAGTATATGACAGGAGAATAAACGTCTGCTGAAAGAAGCGCTCTGCAGGTCTACAGGCGTGTGGATGGATTTGCATCCCCACCCCCAGCACGCACACACACTTTCTCCCTCTATCTCTCTCACACACACACACACACAATGACACACACATGCTGCCCTCTGTATCTGTGTAGTAGGAATGAGAGAATGAGGGCAGCGTTGGGGCCCTGGGGCAACCGTCTTACTCATGAATAACAAGCATTCAGCCCAGCAGACAGACTGCTGTAATACACACACACACACACACACACACACACACACACACACACACACACACACACACACACACACACACACACACACACACACACACACACACACACACACACACACACACACACACACACACACACACACACACAATGATATGATGGAGGTTTCCCGGGCAGCAGCACCATGACAGCTGCCTGTGAACGCTGCTAACGCGTTTCCTGTTCTTCTGACGATGGAAAAACTTGATTTCTCCATCGGAACGAGTCAAAAACGCACGATTCAACAGTTTGATTTGTTTCAGAGCTGAAAGTGTGTCTAAAGATATTCACTGCAAATGTCAGCTCCTCTCTATTAATGGCAGCATCACGATGAGGCAGGAGCAGCAACTTCACTGCATTCACACTCACAGTATCGGTAATTGTGGTTTTCATGGTGTGAAATAAACACACACACACAAACACACATATATATATATATATATATATGTGTGTGTGTGTGTATATATATATATATATATATATACACACACATATCAGTAGATGCATACAAATCCATCAATAAAATCTTAACATATATCATTCTCTATATTAAATATGTTAAAACTCAAAAAGATGAATATATTTGCTCTACATGATAAAATATTCCAATTAATATTCATTATAAATACCCAAAAGAAGAGAGGTTTCTTCTTCTTCTCCTATGATACATGACATAACACCTTTCACACAGTGTGTGATAAAACACCTGATGATGACATCATCATCTCCTCCACCCCAGCAGGTGTGCTACTGCCATTATCACAGTATCAGATCCAGGACGTGAAGTTACGTATGATAGCGTTATATTACGTACTGTAGCACAGGCTGCCACAGTAACGCAGCAAACACACACACAGATGGCCACAAACATTCTGACACACACACACACACACACACACACACACACACACACACACACACACACACGCACACGCACACGCACACGCACACCCACACACACACACACACACACACACACACACACACACACACAGTGAGAGGCCTGAGCCAGCGTCTGTCCTCTGGTCCCCCTATGAAAGGCAGATTGTGCGGGTTATTTCTGGAGGGCCTGCAGGCTGCAGCCGGGCCCCGGGGCCACCGAGGAAGTGGTTGCCCACAGGCAGGCTGTGCTGGCAGCGTCACACACACTCCACTGGCTGCCTCGCTCTGCTCTGCTCTGCTCTGCTCTGCTCTGCTCTGCTCAGGCCGCCAGCTTTCGGTTTTCTGCTCTGAAGGCACCTGCTGCACAGCGTCTCGTCGTAGTTGCAGCTTCACCGCAAGAAAAGCCCCCCCCCCACACCCACACACACACACACACTCACACACACACTTACTGTGTCAAACTAAACACTTCAGAGCTTGACAGCTCGGCCTTAAGATGCACCAGAGGTTTAAGGAGGACATAGAATGACATGACACAAACACCTGAGGGACAGTCATGAGAAGATGGAAGATTCTGACTCTACATCACTCTACGTGACCCCAAGAGGCTGTAAGAGACCCGAATAAAACTCCACCTAACATTATATGACTATGAGACTCCATGAAACTTCACAGCATGACAAGACTACGAAGACTACGAAACTCGTAGAGGAGACAACGCAAACACCTGAGAGAGACAATAGTGAGAGGATGAATGGAGGATCCAGGGCTCAGCCCCCAGGTTAAGAGTGTCTGACTCTACAACACTCTACATGACTTAACGTGACCTGAAAAGATTCTGAGACTCTGCGTGACCCATAAGACCCTATGTGACCCAATGAGACTCTACAAGACTCTACATGACCCCATTAGTCTCTATGAGACTCAGACAGAGTAGTGACCCTACAAGACACATGAAATGGAGTCACATAGTCAGGCAGAGTCAGGCAGACTCACATTACTCTCAAGTTAAGTTACTGAAGTCATATGGAGTTATGTAAAGACATATCAAGTCACACAGAGCAACGTTGAGTCCCATACTGAGGTCTGTTCATGAAAACGTGAAAACTACTGTCGCTTCACTTCTCAAATCAAGTCAACTACAGAAGTTGGTGATAAAAACTGGTGTCAGGCGTGAAATCTGAAACGGTTCTGAGAGCGGATCTCGACGGCAGACTGAAACCACAACCGCTGCTGCACACAGAGCTTCACGTCTCGTACGTTTCCCACACAGTTTGTTCTGTCAGAACTGAGCTGGAAACAAGAACTGTCTGGGGTTTGACGGAGCGATGACCAACACCCTAAAACTGCCCGGCCAGAGGCGCACAGATGGAGCTACAATAGAGCCTGTATACAGGCCTCTGTCTGTGTGTGTGTGTGTGTGTGTGTGTGTGTGTGTGTGTGTGTGTGTGTGTGTGTGTGTGTGTGTGTGTGTGTGACGGTCTTGAATGGAGGCCGCCTCACAATTGCACACACAAACACACGCCCCTTTCTTGGTTTACAGACACGCACAGGGAGGGAGACAATCTGGATTCTCGCTCTAAACACAGGCTCCCTCGGGTCCCTCTCCCCAGCTTCCTGTTTGGGCTGAGGATCCATTCAGCCACCGTCCGAGCCGCCCGAGCCTCGTCCTCGGCCCAGTACCACGGCTGTAGAGACCCTCACTGTAGCAGAACCACACCCCACAGACACTATGGGTTCCTCCTAAACTGCCAGAACCATCCGGGTTCTGAGCAGAATTCACTTCAGTGTCTACAATCTGATCAGACGTAATGTGACGTAATGTGACCACTCCAGAATACTGAGTGTGAAGCTGCCTCGTTACAGGTAGGTGAGGACATGAAGGACAGGACAGAGTCTGCAGCAGTCTGGTTTTCAGTTTCTGGGTAAATATCAGCATCTGCTCCAGGTTCTTTCTCAGTCTCTGGGTCCTCCTCAGGTTCAACCTCATTTTTTGGTTCCTCTTCAGGATCTAGCTCCAACATAGGCTGGATGCTGACACATTGCTCCATAGCTGCAGCCAAGCTCCAGTTACCACTAGCAGAACAAGCTGAGGAGCTACTCTGAGGACCAGGAATGTTAAGTCACGTAGAGTCACGTAGAGTCAAGTAAAGTCACACAGGCTCGAACCCTCCCACGGCTGTCATGCCCTTCAGCAAAGAAGGAAACTCATCCCGGTTGATCCCCATTGTGAGTTTTAGAAGAAAGTGTCTGCCAAATGTAAATAGTCACAAAGAGTCACATAAAGTCAAGTCAAGTCACGCCGAGTCATGTGATCATTCATGTGACTGACAGGCGAGACAGCCATTCAGACTGGTGGTTGCCAGGTCGGCATGAAAGGAGCCAGTTCTGTGCAGAAACAAAGCGTCATATTCCAACAGTAAAAAGCAGGATTGTAGCAGAGCATGTGAGGTATGTAAACAGCAGTGCAGGTCCCAGTGACACCAGGAGCAGCAGCCTCCCCTCTGATCTCCTCAGAGGAGCAGCGGTGATGTCAGCTCTGACAACCTGTCAGTTGCCCACGCTTGCAAAACATTCCACTGACTGCGTGACAACCAGCTAACCGCTAGCTCGCTCACACACACACACACACACACACACACACACACACACACACACACACACACACACACACACACACACACACACACACACACACACACACACACACACGCGTGTACACGCGCACAGACAGGATGCATGAAATATTTAGACCCAGGCGGAAACTCTGCTGTGTTGCAGGATTCCTGGTATTCTTATGATGGAGGACCACTCGCTCTTGATCCCAGGCCAAGAGACACTTTTAAAGCAGGGGAATTGAAATGCATCGTACGCATGCACAGATGCCTCTTCTCCAGGACTTTTCCAGTTCCCATGCTTTGGAAATGTGTTGTTTTCAACCTTGAATTTTGTACATTTACACAGATTACTCTTGTGTTTGTTAATCTGAAGTTTACACTAAAAGATGTGTAGTCTGTTGTTGTAATTTAACTATGAAATAATCTCATTTATTGCAAGTGAAAAATGCTTCTTATTTGTCGTTTAGGATAAAGAGAAGCAAAGAGACAACAAATTATTCACCTTAAACATTTTTGGTTTCCATGACTAAAAGACTGAAGAGAGGCTTTCTAGGATGCATGGGAACAGTGTGCATGTCGAGAGCGATTAGCTTGGAGATGAGGTCGGAGGAATATGATGATGTTAAAAACAAGGATGTGCTTTCCAGTATTGATCTAACTGCAGAGGGTGTGATTAAGACGTCCGGTGGGAATGCTGAGGATAGCCCTGCTGCACCATAACACGCCTCCAGATACAACAGACCGATCAAATAATCCTGTTAAGCACAGAAATTATGACTGATTTACAGACAGCACATGCATAGAGAGGAGAGAAGCTGACAGACAAGGACTACCTACAGTTTCTCTCATTCATCTACAGATGATGATTGAAGAAGACTGAACTAGAAGACAACGATGGGGACACTAATATACATAATGCTGCACCTACTGCAACATATCACATAACATAACATACCACAACACGCCTCCACCTAGAAACTAAGTTGCAAAGTCGCTGTAAACAGTTGCTGCAACACGGCCAGTCATCATCACCCTTTAAGTGTTTGCCTTTATGAGGCATGAGAGGCCTTGATCCATTAAAGCTGCGGTGGCTTTCTGCATCGTCTGGCTCCCAGATGCTTTTTACGGGCCCTTGCTCTGCTCAGCTCGACTCTAGTCCTCTCTGCGTTCAGACAGGAAGGAGCTTTCTGCACACGCTGCACTGTCCACGTTATAACATCCTGTGTGTACGGCCCACTCCAACACACAGGCAAGATGCAATAAGTGGCTTCATGCAATCAGAAAACAGTGATGCAGCAATAAAAGCCACCAGCACCACTACTACTTCTGCTCTACTGTGGCTGGAGGGAACTTTAGATGTTACAGTTTGGCTCTTCTGAATTAATCATGAGTGAAAATCCACTCTGAATAAAAGAGTCGAGCGAGTTGGAAGCTGAATGCTGCCATCGGACAGAGGAGGAGGAGGAGGGAGGGGGCTGAATATTTCATGATTAAACAGAACCATTATACTCCTCAGAACTGGGGCAGAGAGGAGGAGGAGAGGAGAGGAGGAGGAGGTGGAGGGCTCCAGATAACGATCCCAGAAACCACCAACTCTGGGTCCAGGAGGAGGAAGAGAAGGAGGGAGAGGATAGAGGAGGAGAGGGGAGATGAGAAGGAACAGGGGCATGAAGAGCAGGAACATGAGGATGAGGAAAAGGAAAAGGAGGCAAAGGAAGAGATGAACGAAGAGCAAGAAGAGGAGAGGGAAAAGTGGAGAAGGAAGCAGGGGTTAGAGGAGGCCGAAGAGCAGTAGAAGTAGGAAGATGATGAGAATGAAGAATAAGAGCAAGAGGAGAATGAAGAAGAGGCGGGGAAGGAGGAGAATGAGGAGAAGCAGAGGAAGAGTACATGGATGAGCAGGAGGAGGAGGCAGAATAGGAAGAGTAGTAGAAAGATGAAGATAGAGGAGAAGAAGAGGAGCAGGAAGAGGAGGAGGACGACAATGAGGAGGAGGAGGAGGAGGAGGGGGTCCAGATAACGGTCCCACAAACACCAGACAGGGGGCTCAGGGAGGGGCTCAGCCATCTGGGTTAATCCTCACACTAAACACAGACAAACAGCAGAAGAAGAAGCAGCTGCAGGTTCAAAGTTCTCAACTCTGTGGAACAGTGAGTTTAGAGTGAGAACCAGCATAACTTCTGCACCAGAACCTTCAGAACCTGCAGCTGCAGCTCCTCCCCAGCCCAGACTGCTCTCTGTCCAGGATCACTGTCACTGAATCACCGACACCGCCTCGTTTGAAAATCCGAGATAAACTGAGAGAAATGCATGTGATACCCAGAGAAACGGTTCAACAAATCCTGCTCAGGGTCAGAGCGGAGCAGCTAGCAGTTAGCCCCGGTGCTGACGCTAACTGCTAGCTCCCAGCTAACACTAGCAGCTCTGCAAAGTTTGCTGTAAACAGGACACATACCACCACTTTCTCTGCTGCTAAAACACCAATAAATGCTCCGCACAGCAGTGTGGGTGTATTCAAAGTGAGTTCCCGCTGTCTGAACAGCCGGACCCAGGCTGACAGCCCAGCTTTAACCCGCACTAATCCCGTAAGGCCCAACGAAGCCTCGGCCCACAGTGCGTAATTACGCCGGGCAGAGTGTGCCCCTCCCCCGGGAGGGCAGGGAGCGGCGGCCGGGCCGGGCCCGTCCCCGCCCCCCGGCTTGCTCCCCTCTCACCCACCTCGCTTGTCCAGGTCGTAACCGACCACCAAGAAGTAGTCTGCGAGCCGGGCCATCCCGGGCTCCTCAGGGGCCTGTGCGGCTGAAGCGTGCTCTGTGTTCTCCGTCAGTGGTAGTCCATTCAGTAGCGGGCGCGGCGGCTCCCTGTTGGGCCGGCAGCAGCAGCATCCTCCCCGCGGCTCCGCGGCTCCGCCATACTGTCTGTCAGCGGCCGAGACGGGACGGCGCGAGCCCCGAGTCTGCGCACTGAGAGCCGGCCAGGGAGGGGCCGCGCGCCGGCTCCGCACGAGCGTCCCCGAATAAACCAGGAATAAAGTTCATCACTCCATTTAAAGATTGTCCACAATATAATTTTAACTGGCCAAAAACATATTTAATTCTTTCAAGACGATGTAGATACATTGAATTGACGTTAATTGCAGATTGTATATCTTTAGAATAGAATAGAATAGAATAGAATAGAATAGAATAGAATAGAATAGAATAGTCCAACAACGAGGAAATTTGGGACATCCACAAGTGAGATAAAGCAACAGGTAACAGGTAACACCACTGTGTTGTACAGTCTGAGAGCAGGTGGAAGGAAACACCTGTAATGGTACTCCTTTACACACCTGGAGAGGAAGGGTGGGATGATGATCTGCAGGGGAAATGGGAATGGGAATTAAACAAATGATAAAAGAAGAAGAGAAAAAGATCCATACTGGGTGGAGTGGGACATAGAGCATATATTGATAAGTACATATGGAGCAGGGTCTAAAATGATGGAGTTTGTTTTGGGAGTGAAAAGGATAGGTAGGATCATGAACAACACACCATTTGATAGATGTTTTGACGATAAAGTGAAAGAGGCCATACTGAGATAGTCTGGACGTGTACAGAGAAGGTTTAGAGGAGGCACTGAGAGACGGATGCTGAGGTTGAAGCTCACTATAGAAAATAATTAGTTGAAGCCAAAAGTGAAATCTAGGACTCAGCTTTAAGTTTTATAAATGCACAAACACACAGTGAACGTGGCCAACCACTTCAGTTAATGGACTGTCCTTATTGTAAGTGACAGAAAATGTCAGTGAGATTTATTGAGCCAAACTGCTTGTGCAGCAGCTGCCCAAGTTTCTGCAGCCAAACACAGATATTCATCTCTTTTAATTCCGATGTTCTCCTCTCCTGCTGCATTCCAAGCGAGGAGAACGAAACAGATAATCAGAAAAAATGTCCAAACACTTCACTTCTGCTGTTCCAGACAAGAGAAAACCTTGGCATGACGCTGCCGTGTCACTTTGCCAAAAAGCCGATAACAGCCGACATCCGCGTGTCCCGGCCTTGGCTGTCAGCGCTGAAACATTCCCGGGAGAATTCCAACACTTCCTGCTCCCTGACCTCTGACCTACAGTGCTTATCACTCCCCAGCTGGAAAACAATCCCGTTGCATGAGATGTCACTTGAAGCGCTTTGTTTTGCCATCCCGGCTGGACAGCAGCACGCCCCCCCGTGCCCCCTCTCCCTGCTCGGCTCTGCTCCCTGATAAAGGCTGAGGAACCGCTGGCTGCAGATAACCTGCCGCGCCGCTCCTCTTCAGGGGAGTCACGCTGAGGTCACCGCTGTGGCTCTCACTCTCGTGTCTTAACCTTGAACCACACTTGACAGACTGCCAGAGAAAGACAGAGAGACAGAGAGACAGAGAGACAGAGAGAGAGAGAGAGAGAGAGAGAGAGAGAGAGAGAGAGAGAGAGAGAGAGAGAGAGAGAGAGAGGGAGAAGGAAGAGCAGCAGCCCAGAGTCGCCTGTGACTCTGCATGTAGCTGTACAACCTGGTTGTTCCCACTCGCATCAGACACACAGGTACCTATAAGGGAGTATATATAAGGACAAACCCAGGAAGAAAGTAGTGAATTCCTTACTACTGCTTGCTTCTAAAATCCACCCGTCCCAGTACAGACCTGGACCTGCACCTGTACTGGATTAAAGCAACTAATCTACTTTCTCACTTTAAGAGGTCAGTAAGTTCAGCCTTAGCTGGCTGTCGTCCACTTCAAATAGTCCAAAATCTGACAATTAATTAATCTGATGGTTAATTAGTGAGCCCGGCCAGGCCTTACCTGACGGTTCCATCAGACTCCATACTCATAGATCAGATTCTATCTAACAGGAGACAGATCATCTCACTTGCTACGAGGACCTTTCCCCTCAGATTTCATGTTTTTCCCTCCCATCTTTTCTTTGTTTTTGCAGTGTACAGTGGGACAGAGATCAGTGGTGGGAAGTGCAGTACTTTCTGGGGGATATGTCATTATAATTTATATTCCTCTATCAAATAACATCCATGTTGCTGTGTGTCGACAGTGCAGACCTCCACCCATGTAAACATATAGATTACGTATTTGTATTTGTTGCCTAGCAACCGCACGGCGACAACACAACAATGGGAGGCTACAACAATCTTCAGGAGGAATTACCAGATCAAAACAAGATGAAACATGAGCAGCTGCCCCTCTCTGTCTCTCTCTCTCTCTCTCTCTCTCTCTCTCTCTCTCTCTCTCTCTCTCTCTCTCTCTCTCTCTCTCTCTCTCTCTCTCTCTCTCTCTCTTCACTTTCAGTTTTAATGCATCGATCAGCAAAAAAAAGCTGAACCTTCATGTCTGCTGCATGGACAGACAGGAGTGGAGAGCAGTACCAGTGATGTGTTGGCAACAAGGTGTGTAAGGTGTGCAATGCTGGACCGTGTAAACTGGGATCAGGCTCTTTGGAAATGCACTCAGTGACACACAATCATGTGATGTGTGTGCCAGATTTATGGAAGAGGATTAGAGCCGTTCTGAGAAAGAGAAGAAAACGCTCGAGATCAGAGTTTAAACTCACTCAGATTTCTGAAAAAAAGAAAAGAAAGAAAATCAGAGCTGGTTAAAAAAAAAGTCTAAAATCAACTTTCGCCTAAAAAGGCTCCAGAACGAAGAGTCATAAACAGGAATTACTGATTTCACCTTTACTTTTGCTTGAAATGTGTTTCATTCAGTTTCTTTATTCACAAAAATCGTGAGATTAAATGGAAAGACTTTGTCGTGGATTGATCAATAGGTAGTCAGACGGATCGATGGGTGGATGGATGGATTGATGAATGAAAGAGAGATTTGTTTTTTCATCGATATCTGTTTCTATATCTATCTACATTTCTATGAATCTACTTCTTTTTTCTAAGAACTGGAGCAGAAGACAGAAGGAAGCAGTCAAGGTGTCTGAGCCGTCTCTGATTCTCGCTCTCAGCATCCAATCAGAGCACAAATCCTCTGGGCGCAGGATGCGACCGTCATGTGACTTCCTGCAGACTCCCCAGCAGACAGGAAGTGGTTTGACGGCCTCTTTGCTCCTCGCCCTCAGTGAAGCGCAGCACACGGAAACGCTTCGGCGAGGAGTCCCAGGTGGTTGAGATCAATGTCACGTAGCTCTAGTCTCAGTCTGAGTGTTTCTACTGTTTCTACTGTTTCTACTGTTTACTGTGATGGAGGATTAAAGACTCTCAGTGAGGGCTGAGCTGTAACCAGAGCCCGGCTGTTTCTACAGAGTGGGTTCAGTAACCTGCAGCTTTGTTACCACTGTGTTTACACCCACAACATCCACTGATGTGAGCTCAGAGTAACAACAGCCTCTGATCACTGCCTCTGATCTGCCATAAAACAACCACAAATCTGGAAAAACGGGGTCTGATACAGTCGTAAATATATTAAATGAGCTATAAGTTTAACCAGTTTTGCAAGTTTAACCGGGTAAATCATATCTACAAACTCTAATCTTGTGATAGTCGGGGAATCTGAGAGATGGACATTTTAGACATGATCTAAATCAATCCCATTTATCCTGTTAATGCTCACACATTATGTCTGAATGTCTTTGCATCCCACGCATCATCTATTCACTGCAAATCCTTTAATTTAGCCAGAATCACATCCCTATTCTTTCCTTCATATTAATTTGTGTTAATCTCTCATGTCTGAACAAAAGTACAAACAACAAGGAAACACGTGTAAATAAATATGTATTTTGATTACATTGATAAAGCAAAAACGTTACTATTACTGAACAGCGGCCACTATGGTCGGATTCGGTAACTGCAGAATCACAGCTACAATAAAAACGAAACAAAACAAAAAAAACAAGCAAACAAATCCCAACAAGCGTGACTGCATCTTGATTCATCCATCCGTTATCTGACCCTGATGTTGTTGCTGCAGTCTCCACTCTCACTTCCATTGAGAGACTTTGAGTTTCTGGACTGTGGGAGGAAACCAGAGAAAAGCATCACAGACAGACACATCGGAGCAGACCTGCTCCAGCTCTGGAGAGTTTCACATCCTCTGCTTCTTCTCCCTGGTGTTTGATCCAGCTTTACAAATAGAATCATTTTGTGATTTGTGCTTGTATGTATTTGAACTGATTCTCTCAGCAGTGACCGTCCAGCAGAGCTTCAGTCAGTCTGTGCTAGGAGCAGGTGAGTGAGGTGTAGGTGTAGGTGGAGCGCTGCTCTGAGACCCTCGGATGTGGAAAGACGTCTTAAACAGCTCATGGATGTCACAATAAAAGCCATGCCGACACGTTTCCAAATAGGCAGGTGAGTAATGAAGGAACGTGGCTGTCCACCTGTGGGAAGGACGAGGAGGAGGGGGAGGAGGAGGAGGAGGAGGAGGAGGAGGAGGAGGAGGAGGAGGAGGAGGAGGAGGAAACAGAGATGAAGATACACTGTGAATGATGACACATACAGTAGAGAGCAACGATCCTGTAGATCTCAGTGGTGTGGTCAGACCCTGGTGTTTGAGCACCCCTCAAAATAACCAAATATCTTAAAAATACATAATAAAGTTAAATTGAGTATACTCAATACACAATTTAAAAAAACACAATTTAAACATTTTGACAAAACATTAATGAAAATATGATGAAAGTAAAGATGAGAAGATCTTATTTACAAAAGATTGACCAAATTATTAGCAAAACATCTAAAAAAACTTATAGTGAAAAATTTAAAAATGTAATAAAAGCTGATAAAAACTGTCACGTTGCATTGTGTTTTGCAGCAAATCTTGTTTTGCAACTTTTTGCAACTGTAACTGACTTTAACTGACTTTTTCTATGAGTTAAGAGTATAAGTCAAGTCAAAGGCAAAAATGACACAATAAAGTCATAATAAAGAGATGACATTCCCATTCAACATGTTTCCATGTCAGATTTCTCTCTTTTGCACTTTCACTTCACATGTTTTCTCCTGGGACTGAAAGAACAAGCAGCTCTGAAGGGACCTGAGGAGCACCAGAGGTTTTGTGATGTTTTGTGTGTGTGTGTGTGTGTGTGTGTGTGTGTGTGTGTGCGTGTCTGTGTGTGTGTGTGTGCATTTCTCTTTGTTTTCCGAAACAGGACATCGAGGAGTTGTGAGGCTCAGTTTTCCTCCTCCTCCTCCTCCTCCTCCTCCTCCTCCTCAGGAGGAGGATCCAGAGGATTCTGGGAGCTCCGCTGTTATCAGCCACTTCTGCCCCTCGCCAACATCTTTCTCACACTGAAATCCAATCCCTCATTTGTCTGCCACAATATTTGGCAGAGGTCCGTCCAGATACCCCCCCCCCCTCCCCTCCAAGGTCTCCTCCCACACACACACACACACACACACACACCCCAGTGCCCTGGTGAGCTGCCACACCAAACAAACGGAGTGGCGCGGCCTCGGCCGGAGACAACGAGGCTTTCAAACAAACTTGGTCGTGCACCATCTCAAACACGCAGAGTAAATAAAGCTGGGAGCAGCGGCCCGGAGCATCCCAAGCCTCGGCAGTGGGAAAATGTCTCCGGGCTGATGGGATCCGATCAGGACAGGAGCAGATATCCCAGGACGGAGAACCTGATTATGATGATGTTTATTTTCTGTCATCCAAACACGCAGATGAGTAGATGTGGATATTTGTTTGGTATTTGGGACGTTAACTCTGGGAAGCATTAGCTCTGTGCTGGAGGAGGAGGAGGGGGGGTCTGTTGATGTAACAACAGGTTCACTAGGGGGCAGCAACCATTAGACTACCAGGCCCAGGATCTAGAGGAGGAAACCCTCCTCAGTCTGACAGAACCTCACACACCACAGGTTAGGCCTCATCAGAGGAGACGGTTGTTTCTGTGGTATCTCCTGAACATGTCAAGTGTTGAAACGTGTGATTACATGTCAGTGGAGACCTCAGTCATGTCTCTCTGATGGTTTCACTGAGGACGGTAGAGTCCATTCTGAACAACTGGGATCATAAACTTCAAAACACCTCGATGGAGGAGAACATGGAGGTGGAGGACGCTCCTCCTCCTTGGACCTACTCTACCTCTGAGTCTCCACCAGTATCTCCAGCTCATCTTTCTGCTTGGACAGAGGGTTGACATCTCCCATAATGACCGAGGCGGAGAGAAGCTACATCTCCACTTCAACCTTCACCGTGGAAACCCCTCTACATGTCAGCTGGGACCGGCTGGAGACATCCTCCAGATCTGACATGTTTTCTCTAGAGCAGAAAAGACGCATCCATCACTAGCTCGCAAAACACAACAGAAGCAGAACAGAAATGAAGCCAAGCTGAAACGGATGTGTGGAATATGTTGTACGAGCTGAGGGAAGGGGGAGCGCACAGAGTCAGATCAGGACAGAACAACGCGCTGATGTTGAGCTGATGTTGATGGGGGTTTCCTGGAAACCCGGAGACAGGAGGTCCCTCATCGTCCTCCTCGTCACGTGTTTGCATCTGAAGTCCTTCAGCTCAGACTCCTCAGATCGCAGCAAACCTGCTGGGATGATTCATTTGTTTTGCATTAGATAAGAGCAGAGCAGAGCAGGGGACCGTGCTGCTGTTGGTGTGGCCCCTCACACACACGCTGAGGCTGTTTCAGTGAAAACTCTGGAGTCCAGCTCTGGCTTTTATCTCCTGAAGGTTTGAGAAAAGCAGCTATAATTTCTCTGCCTCGATGCGACCGCAAAGTTCAGTTTGTGCAACTTCAAGACAAAAAAATAAAAAAAGTTTAAAAAGTAAAAAGTCACTTCAGCAGCATCGTCCTTTAGAAACCATGTGGGGCTGAAACGTCCTCCGTTCCAAGTGTTTCTGCAGAACCCTCCGGACTCAGCATGTGACCGAAATTCCACGTTAACGTGGTCGTTCATCATCCCCCGAGGAAGTCCAGCAGAGGAGCTTGGAATACGCTCCCCTTTATCCCTCTATTTATTGAAAATCAAACTGCTGTTTCTATGGTCATAAATGAGCGTCTGAGACTTAAATCCATTCATATAAACAGTAAATCTTTGATACAAATACTGCAAATCCCATGAAAATAAACTCTGTGGACTAGAAAAACTTTCTTTTAGCCTTTGAATGCTACTACTGTATGTGCTACAGTAAATAGCTCACTGTAGATGTACAGACACATGTACATACACATACATGTTTCTTTATTTACAGTTTTTATTGTCTAAATCTCTCTACATATAGTCACAGATACATACATACAGATGTATTTCCTGAACTGAGCTGATGTGGAGGACCTCACCACTAATCCTCCAGAAGTATGCTGAGGACTCTGGTAGGACTCAGTGTGGTATACGTGCCTTCTCGTTGCCGTGGTTGTGGTGAGAGCGAGGGGGGAAAGATATAGAATAACGCCAGAAAAGTGTGCTAAACACTTCCAGCGCTCTGCATGAGAACCCGCCTCTGAGCTGATCCCTGGAATCCTCGCCGGCGTCTCGTTGTCGTGGCTCGGAGGAGACACAGCCGCTTTATTTACCATCATTTGTGGTTGCGTGTGATTGGTCTTAAAGGGGACCAAGAATGAGAAAAAAAACGTCTTTTCCCCTCAGCTTTGATGAATATCGACACACATAAAGCACCATAACATCCTCATTCATATAGTCAGAGACTTGGAGATGCGGCTGGGAAGCTACGCTGCCTGCAAGGACTGTGAAGTCATGTAAGTAAGTCTCTAAAAGTCTCGTTAGGTCACTCAGAGCTGTACAGAGTCATGTGGTGTCTTATAAACACACATCGAGTCATATCAAGACACGTTGAGTTACGTAGTCACATAAAGTCCTGTAGGCTCATGTGAACGTGCGCAGTGTCTCTGAGACTAGATCAGTCACATTAGGACACATTAAGTCACGTACGTTAGTGTGCAAAGTCACATAATGTCATGTCAACTCATTTAGAGTCATGTGAGTGGCAGGTAAAGCAGCCAATAAGAGTAGAGTCATCAATAACTTCCCTCAGTCCAGTAAAGTCACGTTAAGTCATTCAAAGGAGGAAAGACATGTTTAGTCACGTCAGAATGCGTCATTTTTAGTGACGTATGGTCTCAGTCATAGAAACCGTCTTAGTCATGTAAACTCATGTAATCACTCGTGAGTGGCAGGCGAGACAGCCAATCAGAGAGAGGCCTGCGTGTGGTTGCCAGATCAGCATGAAAGGAGGCAGAATTGTGCAGAAATGGAGCATAACATTCCCACAGCTACAGACAAGATTGTAGAACAGACTCAGTAGAAGCTATGGAACCAATGTCCCATAGCTTCTAGGTTAACAGGGAGAAATACTCATTCGGTTCCGTTCTAGATCCCCCTTCCAAAGACTTTCTCCATGTTTGATCCAGTCTATTGTGATGGAAACGAGGTGTTGAGTAAGTGTTGGAGCAGAAACCAAACCAGCTTTCCTTCCATAAACCGAACTTTGATGTTTTCACGCCTAATGAGACTTCGCTGCTTATTTGTTTATGCAACTTTTTACACCGCGTTCCCATGTTCCCGATGTCCCCCATCAGTCAGAGAGCTCCCTCTCTTTGATCGTCTGACTAAAACCTTTTCCTTCCTGGAGCACTTTCAAAGCCGGCGGTGGACGGCGGCTCTTTTTAAAGCCCTCCCCGCTAGCTAGCACGCTCTCATGTTTGCTAATTGCCGCCTAAGACAAAAGTAAAAAAGAAAACAGAGCACGACTGAGAGATCAAACCGGGCAGGCAGGATGGCCGCGGCTCGCAGGCCAGAGAACTGTTACATAAGCGGGTCAGAACCGGTGAAGGAGTGACCTGCTTTCAGGGATGATACGCGGCTGACTATCAGCCGTCTGAGGTTGGGAAACGCTTCGTGAACCATTGTGTCACTGCAGCCGAATCAATAGGAGCCGCCGGTGGGCTGAAGGTCGGCCTACAGTGTCCTACGTGACGAGTCCACAGCCTGTCAGAGCTGGAGGTCCACCATGTGGTCCTGCTCCATCCCATAATAACCCTGGTACCATGTGGTCCTGCTCCATCCCATAATAACCCTGGTACCATGTGGTCCTGCTCCATCCCATAATAACCCTGGTACCATGTGGTCCTGGTCCTCCACTCTGAGGAAGATGGACGTCCAGAACATAGTTCTCTTAGATCTTTGAATCAGATGTAGAAACAGTTGAGTCTCCTCCTCTGTCCATCTGGTCTGAAGGGAACTGGTCATGTGACCCCTACGTCAGGTCACGTGACCTGGAGATGTGAACAAAGTGTTTCCATCACACTTTGAGATCAGCTTCTAGATGGACGCGTGTGGAGGAGCAGCTCAGGAGAGGAGCTGTGTCCAGAGACATCTGAGAGGTCATATCTATCTATCTATGTATCTATGTGTCCGTAGATCTTGAACTAGAGCGTCTCTGACTCTGTGAGGTCATTAGAGATCCTGAGAAGCTGCAGCCGATCAAAGCAGCAGGTGGAGCCGAGCTGTAAGACGATAGCGGCCGGGGTGAGAAGTTGGCAGCCGCCTCCGACAGATCTGTCCGAACAAATCGCTCTCACGCTTCACATTATACGCAACGCACGGACGCACAATCAGGCTGAGGCCCCACAACCGTCTGAAGCTCAATAACCTGCAGACGTCTTGTGCTAAAACGAAGCCACTGTTCACTGTTGAAGACGTATGAGCTAACTGAACCTGGTTCAATAATCCTGTAACATCCAGAGATACGTCACTATGAGCCCACGCATCTATCTATCTATCTATCTATCTATCTATCTATCTATCTATCTATCTATCTATCTATCTATCTATCTATCTATCTATCTATCTATCTATCTATCTATCTATCTATCTATCTATCTATCTATCTATCTATATATCTATCTATCTATCTATCTATCTATCTATCTATCTATCTATCTATATATCTATCTATATATCTATCTATCTATCGAGATTAAAGAGTTGTTGGTGCATCTTCAAATGCATCAAAAAAAAAGTTCCAAAACAGATGTTTGTTACAGACACTTAGTTTCTGTTTTATTCAAAGGTCTCAAAGGTCAAAACAGAAATGATGTCAATGTTTCTCTGGTCGGGATCGGTTCAGATGCTTAACAGATGTGATTCCTTTTTCTTTCTTTACAGTAGAAACATCAGACTTCAAACTTCCCTCGTCCTGCTGGAGACAGCGGTCGATCTCGTTCGACACGTTTCTCAGAAGTGAATGTTGTGTAACCGGGCGTTCGAGGCCGGACCAGATGTAGGTTTTTACTCGAGAGCGTGAAGCTTCATCCGTGAATGAGAGGGTTGGACGGGGAGGAGGGAACCTGGACACGGCACAAAAATCCAGATTAATCAGCAGAGGAACAGAGCCGGAGCGTAGCGACGCATGCCGGGACCTGCGCCTGGGATCGATTCCACCTCTGGGTCGGTCCTAACAGGTTCTTTAAAAACACAACTGAAAGTTGTGGTTTTGTTGAGCTCCGGGGATTCTGAGAGGGTTCCCGCATATCTGCCTCTATCTGAGCCGCACACTCGGCCCGGCGCAGCGATAAGAGACAGGCCCAGCGCTTTAGTCGGAAACAGAAACTGCCCGAGAAATTCACCAAAACTGGGTTATTTTCCTGAGTACCAGCTCGTGCCAGTAGACGTAAACAGGTCTCCAGATCATCCAACTGTTCCTATAGAGTTTAATGGGACTTATTATGAGCTTATTATAAGGGTTGGTATAAGTTACTGTACATTGCCAGTCATTTCAGGCTCATTATGTTCCAACTCTTAAGAGAGAACAACAACACCAGACAGTATGTGAGATAGCGTTAAGTAAGACAGACCTTAGAGACTTTTCTTTGTTGTCATTTGTTTCAGTGTACATCACAATGAGATGTTGATGCTTTGGCTGAAATAGCATCAGCTATTACATGAAAAAAGTATGAATGAATGAAGTGAATTTTTGGTCTTCTCTTCAATTGTTTTAAATGTTTTTTATATGCAAATTACAAGTGGTGATGATGATGATGATGAAGACAATAACTAAATAAACAAGAACCATAAAAGAAGAATAAAAGTGACGCAACACCCACACACACACCTTCAGATCAGATTATGACTCAGATTATTTTATACCATCCCACTTTAATTCATCTTAAAACTTAAACTCATCTAAACTCAAAGAGCAGCAAACCTGCAGCCTCCACTCACTCCTCCAGGCTTCACTGAGCAAGGGGGGAGGGGGGAGGAGGAGGGGTGGGGGGTGAGGTGGGGGGGGGTGTGCTGGGGGGGCTGGAGATAGTGATGTTATAGCACCTTTGTGAACACTCAGGGAACTGAACTCCGCCCACTCTTTAAAGCCACTATTTAAACACCGGCAATGAAGCAGGCTCAGCTTCACACTGGAAAACTTGATCTTGACCAACACGTTTGGCTCCACAGGAGAGGAGCAGAGAGAGAGAGAGAGAGAGAGAGAGAGAGAGAGAGAGAGAGAGAGAGAGAGAACAACAGAGAAGACTGAGCACAGCAAGGAGGTAAGATTAAGAGTCTCTGAGTGGAAACCTGTAGGATTCCTACTCATTTTCTTCAGTTTTAGGCATTTTCCAGAAACTCTGAAAATCAACTGGTGCACAGCTTTTAATAGAAGTCTCACAGAGATAGTAACTTTGACTGCAGTGTGTGTGTGTGTGTGTGTGTTTGCAGTAGTTTCTCTAGATAAACTCCTGATGCTTTCATTGATCACTCCTTCACTTTTATGACCTCTTGCACAGATCCAGCGAACCACCAGGACTGGGATATCTACCTATCCACCTACCTGCAATCCAGCAGCCAGCCGGGACTTCTTTTCTTTTTTTTTAAACGTCTTTATCTTTTTATTTATTCTTTTACTGCCCCCCCCCCCCCCACCTGCCTGCCTGCCTGGCTGCCTCCCACCCACAGAGGGTGTAAAGTTCAGCCTCGGCCCGGAGATGCAGTCCTTTTTCCCGCTTGCTGTGTATTGCATCAGCCTGGTTTCCCTGCAGCAGCTGCTGGCTCTGCCGGTGCAGGAGCGTCCCGCCGCCCACAGGTGAGACACCTCTCCTCCTTCTCCTCCTTCTCCTTCTCCTTCTCCTTTGGCATGCATTAGGGACGGTTTCCTCCTCTGTGGCAGAGCGTGACAGCCAGGCACCTGTCTGTTTGTTTAAATGGTGTAAATGTTGGCACGTGCAGCCTGTGAGTGGTCTGCGGTGGCAGTCAAAGCTTCTTGATGTTGTCAGAGGTCTGAGGGAGTCTAGAACAGGACCAGAGCTGCAACCTGGGCTGACATACATGACCATGGTACAGTTGTTGGGTATGGACTCAGATATGGTTCCCTGGAGCTACATACGGGCAGATACTGACCCCAAACTGCTCAGCCTCGTATATGTATATGTGTATGTGCATGTGTATGCTCTTGTATGTGGACTTGTATACAGTCCTCTGCAGCCCAGACTGCTTAACCTGCTGTTAACACATGGACCATGTATGGAAACCTCTTGAACTGGATTATGAATGTGACGTGTAACCCTTTGAAGAGTGGTTGTGAAGACTGGAAAACTGCTCTATAAGCAAAAAAATGTGCACTAGAAGGTAACTTTGGATGCTGGAGCTCGCCACTTATGATTACGTAAACCCTCCGGTTTCACCCACTTCTTCGTCTTGATGCACTTTGGCTGCTCAGCTGCCAGGCTGGCTCGACCCTTTGACCCGTGGGGCAATAAATCAAGTCAGGGTGGCTGTGTGTGAAAAGGAAAGTTGGGAAGAAGAGGAAAAAAAAGGTTGTTGTGTCGCGGAGCGCGAGAGAGCTGATAGCTGCTACTGTACGACTGCGAGGTCAGGAGGAGGCGCGTGGTACAGTGAAACACTTTTATCTCTCCTTGAGCCGCGTCCAGATCAGCTGAGGGAGACGTGACGAGGAGGCGCAGGCTCCAGCTCCTGCTGCACCGAGCAGGAGGGGACCGCTACACACTCTCTGAGTAGGTCCTGCAGTCCTTCCTTCCCCTTCATGCAAAGTTTTATCAAGTGTGGAGCATGATGCGAGATGGTGCCTGGGTGTTAAAGGCGTCCAGAAGATGTGAGATGAATGGATGAGTTTGTGCAGTCGCATCCATTCATGTCGGTGAAGTCTTGGTTACGGACTCTCCTCCTCCAGGAGCAGAATGAGTGTCATCAGCATCATCGGGCGAGATGGGAAACAAGTTATGTGACGTTTCTCATCACTGGTGATTCTGTTGTTTCTTCCTCCTCCTCCTCCTCCTCCTCCTCCTCCTCCTCCTCCACCTCCTCTGGGTCACCTGACTAACTGTTTATAGAGGTTTAATCTCCCAGTACAGAAAACTGTTAGGTGGGGAAACCAGTTTGTCTCCCTGAATAGAAGTAGCCGTAAATACCAGCGTGGACAACTGTAAGGGCTCTCGTTAGAGGAGGTCCTTGTACTTTTCCAACAATCACCCCCACTCCCTGCCCCCCCCCCCCCCCCCCCCCCCCCCCCCCCCAGTAGACACATTGGGCAACTGCACAAACGAGCAGTGGGACATGCATACCGTGGTCGACCCGTGTGGATGTGAGCGGGGACGCCTGCCAGCGATGCAACAATGTGGGGAGTTGCATTGTTGGGGAAGAGATGTGAGGAATGTGGATGTTGGTGCGTGAGCGCCCTCTACTGGGGGACTCTGCATGTGGATTCCAGGGGAATCACACTGGGAGACGGGCTCACACAGACCAGTTAAAACAGTCCTGTTTGTGGCTGTTGGGAATGTGTCTGGAGTGTTTCCAGGACATGGAAGAGTCATCAGATGCAGGAGATTCCATGAGTCAGTGGATTCTATTAAAGCGCTGAATCTTTCCCTCCGAGTTAAAAATGGACAAGAGTTCCTCTATGACACAGATCCATGATGATGCAGAGCTGATGGAGCTCAGTGAGAGACCAGAGCAGACTGAATGATTTATAAGAATAATAACCGGAGCTTAGACAGCACTTTAAAAACTAAGTGCTGAGGATTACCAATAAATAAATAACATACATATCTATATAGATATAAATATAGGAAAGAAGCAACACGAGGCCCTTAAAGTCAAACAAAGATAATACGCAAACTGAGAGAAGCTGAAACTGCAGATTCTTTTGCTTCTGCTTCTGTGTCTGTTCTGCTCTATGTTAGCGTGGCTCCTTCGCTGCACCTGCACTCATCTGCCCTGGTACCATCTCAGTTTCAAAGAGCTTCACCTCCGTAGAACATTTCACCTTTGTTTTTCTGCTACTTTCACACACGCCGCTCACCCCACAACTCACACATCTCTCCTAAACGTCCCGTCGGCCGTTTTATGGGGACAGTAAATTCTCCCCCTCGTCTCCGACTCCGCAGAGCACGTCCTGTTCTGTTACTACCAGATACCGTCAGCGCGATAGTAGCAGACGTGAGTCCACATTTTTCTGCCTCCCTGGGCCGGGATGTCTGCCGCTCCTGGCCCGCTCGGTGTCTGGTCCGTCCCGTAAGGACGCAGCAGACACCGAGCCTCGCAGACGCGGGGCGACTACGCCAGCTCGGGTCTCTTCCAAACAAGGAGAAATTGCATGTTCCCGGGATCACATTTGGAGCATACCCTTCATTGTCGTTTTTACATAACATGGTGCGGTTTTCCTTGGCGAGAGGGAAATAGCCGGGATCTGAGGCCAAACAGTAAGTTAAACATGACTTTAGCGGCAGAGCGGCTTCACTGTACGGATTCCAGGAGAGGGAAGAGGCCGCTGGACGTGTACAGCTGATTTGCGGGTTGAGCTTCAGCATCCGCTCTGTCTTGACTCGAGTGAAGTTACGTGAGAGATGCACTGAGGCCTCGGACCTTCCCGAGTTTTTACCCCCCGTTCAGTCGTTCACCAGCTCATGTGAGCGAGGATGTGAACCTACGCAGACGCTACGTAGACGCTCTGAACGTGATGTTTACCGGACACACAGACCGAATCCCTCCCGCCTGGCTGATGCTTGGTGTTTGCCCTCTGTATTCAGACATGTTTAAAGCCTTGTCACGGAACGACAATTTCTCTCTTTTTATGGTGTATACTTCAGAGATATACATCATGGAAAATTACTCTCATGCTTCTAGAATGCCTGAAATGAGGGCTGGATTTCCTGTAAATCACCTAAAGAGATGCCTCCCCTCGTACAGTGTGTTCTTAAACATGCCCGGGTTGTAAACAGGATTTTTTTCGGCCCAGATGTACACAAACATAGTGTGAAGACTCATATGGCTCCATCATGGGGTGGAGGGGTCAATCTGACCGAGCCCGGAGGCTGGAATGGCTGAGGGTGGGGCAGCAAACAGGCAGGCAAAGAATTCCACTGTGGATTAATGGCTAAGACCTGAATTCCAGTCTCCACATCCTTAAAGAGCAGGTTTCCACTGCACGCAGACAGCCACGCCACTCTGGAGGCATGAATGTGCATGTATACTGTACATATAAGAGGAGCAGCTTATGGTGGCAGAGTGGATCAAACGGGCTTATGGGAAACAAAGACGGCCTCCAGAGGGAGAGGAAACCTGCTGCCGTCTGATGACGTGCTCCAGAGCGTGTTCGCTCTGCAGCGACGGGGTTTCCATCCCGTCCGGCCCGGCCGCGTAACTGACCGACTGGTATCATCTAGTTCTCCTCGCATGAAGTAAATCACTACCCAGTTGAGCAGGTTACGAAAGTAACGCGAACAAGTGACGCCAGTGTTTGCTGGAGGGCACATCCGCTAAATCACTTTTTCATTTTCGTCCTGGTTCTCACAAATAACAACAATCTCCCCACTGTTACCCAGAGATTACCACTCAATGTGCCATGTTTACAGCTGATTACGGCTGGCCTGGTAAGCTGCAGACCCGCAGCAGTGGTAGTAGGGGAAGGGTGAACGTGGGCTTACGGACTCTGCAGGGCTGGGGTCGCAGCTCCTTCAGATGCCACGCTGAACACGCCTTTCACAATCCCGCTTTATTCAGTAGTTTCAGTTTCCCAAACTCCCAGTGTTCCAGACGGAGAGCTGAGGACTTCCTGGCCTCCTACCGTGTGTTGGAGCTCAAAGCCGGGAAACTCTAGGTAAAGAGAATGTAGCCTGACTTCTTTGAGAATCAGCCTGTTCATATACAAATGAATTAAACTGATGAAGGAATATAAATGTATAATATTTGCTTACTTACTTTCTGACCGAGCCATGTGGTGGAACACTCCTCTTTTCAGGCGACTCATTGAGTAATTCTCAAAAAAAACGTGTTTTTTGGTTGGAACATATTTACTGTGTTAACAAACAAAGAACAGCATTAATGACGGAAAAAAACATTTAAAAAAGCCTCCTAGCGATTCTAGCGATAAATAACATACAATAGTCGAGACGAAATAAAGGAGACGGGGCGGAACCTGGGGGCGGAGCCTGTGGGCGGAACCTGTGGGCGGAACCTGGGGGCGGAGCCTGGGGGTGGGGCTGGGGGCGGAGCCTGGGGCGGAGCCTGGGGGTGGAACCAATATTCGCCGCTAGTTTCCGGCGGATTGTTGTTGTTGCCGACTCCGGTAATGAACGGTCCCAGCGAGTGATAGAGAGAGAGGGAGAGAGAGAGAGAGAGAGAGAGAGAGAGAGAGAGAGAGAGACTCTCGGTTAATTAATAAACAGATAAATAAAAAGACATTTGTCCAGAAGCTAGTCACAGATCCTCATTTAAACCATGATCATCACCATTATGTTCCATTTGGGAGTTTGGTAGTTAAATATGTTTATGGACTGTTTACCTGGAGTAAAACTACATATATATATATATATATATATATATGAAAACTTACAACTCTCCAAATAGCACATTTCTTTATTATCTGCTGCATCTGCTGGAAAGGCTCTGGACCTCTTCACCGTCTCTCGGTGGAGATCATCCTTCTCTGATGTTTCTAATCATCATTGTGAGACTCCACTTTTCATTCCTCGCCTTGAAGCCAGCGTGAAGATCTGTGAAGTAATAGGAAAAGAAAAACCAGGAACCAGCAGCTTGGAGAGAAGGGATCAGTGAGGCTTTTTGGTCAAAATGTGAAATCCTTCAAAAACCATCTTCAGTCGCAGGGAATTTTAGGTTAAAGCTCTTAAGATTAAGACGTGGGAAGGCGTTGAAAACCACTGCGGGTCGAACAATTAAAGACTAAGTAGCTGGGATACCTTTGATCGGTCGCCAATCACGGTGACCTCCATTAGTCTCCCAGTTGTGGGATTAGATCTGCTAATCACCAAACGAGCCTGTTTGGTGGGATGAGAAGTGACAGAGTGGAAGAGTTCTCTGTGGTGAGACGTTCAGGGGTCGCTCTCTGGCTGGGGACCGGAGCGCTCCTGGCCAGGACGCTGGCTCCACCGCTTCCTGCCATTCACACGTCCTTCACATTACATGGAATATGACATTTCAATTTGCCCATGAGAGCAGCACTTTAAAAGTGCTTAGGCGATAATTCTGAAAGTGAAATACATCAGGTCTCCAGTGAGAAAAGCCAGCGAGCCAGAGCGGTTTTATAATGTTCTTCACGTGGATCCAGATCACTGGGGTTGCAAAGGTTCAGAGTTTGTTGTGTAGAGCTTGGGTATTTAGGGCTCGCTAGTACTTCATGTACCAGTTGAGAAACTTATGCAATTGAAAAGGGTTATAGATATGGACAGAGAGAGTTCTGGTTCTGATGCGGTTCTGGGGTGCTCCTTTGAGAACCAGTGTGTGTGAAAGCCATGCATGATTTCAGTACTTCTTAAAGGCACAAATAGATGAATTAACTATTAACATAGTTGTTGATGATTGCTTTGTAGAGACGTTGTTCCAGGTTTACTTTAAACATTCAAATCACAGCCATGTCCTGCTAGCAGCACCATTAATCCGGCTTCTTTGAAGATATCAAAAACAGGCAGAACATTGTGCAGGTGCAATGTTCATGTAGAAATGCAATGACACACATTCCATTATTGCACAATCTACCTGGAATGACAGAATGACAGAGGAGGGGAGGTTTGGTGCCTGGCTGTCACCGCTACCTCGTGACTGCCCTCCATAGGTTTTCCCGGGCAGTCAAACGTGACTCTCGGCCCGTACACAGGTGGGTGTGTGACTTGGTGATGTGGCACCATAGACACACACACCATAGACAGACACTGTCCTGGAAATAGTGCCTGCCACTGTCTGTGGCCTGGCCTCACAGCTATTTATTTAGCCACTGCCACAGTGGGACCCGAGGTCTCCTCACGTTCCTCTGACCGCTCCCACACCCACTCACAAGCAGAGTGTTTATGGTGAAATCACCCCGAGTCAGCACTTCACAACTCTGATTTTAAAAGTAGAATGAGCAGGAGAACATGGGGACATCCTGCCAGAGGTTTTTCTCCCTCTTGGACTCTCCTTTCTCCTCATTTAACCCCCGTCCCGTCTGAGTGTGGGCAGCAGGTGAAACAGCGTCTCCTCGGCAGCGGCGGGTCAACACTCGCCGTGCGAGCCGCTCAGGGTCAAGTTTGCGAGACATGAGCGTCTTTGTCAAACAACGAACAGATGGTGGAGTCGCCAGAGCTTGTGTTTGCTGAACCGGCCGAGCCAAGTCCATCTTTACAGAGCATTTAGTCTAATGGGACTTCTCAGAAACCTTCAGCCCTTCCTGCTGAGACTCTCAACGAGCATCTGTTTGGTCCGTTTTGTGCTCAGAAAAAGTCACTGTTCACTTTTTTCACAACACAGCCGAGTCGATATCTCAGCTCATGTGATTGTCTAAAACTATTTGCGCTGCCAGATACTAAGACTCAGGAATTCTTTACAAAATTTGTGATGAAATGAGGTTTTGAAAGTGTAGACAAACCCTGGACAATGTGGTTTGCGTCATACATGACTTCGACATACAGATCCATAGTACACCAATATTATATATTCTATTCTATAGTCTATTCTATTCATCTAAAATCACTCTAAGACGTCTCCTACTGGTCCATGCGGTGGGGCCCGGGGCCAGCGCTGCCTCCGGCCGGACCCAGCTGGGCATTAACATGCAGCGAGCTGCAGGTCGGGGTTGTGTAACGTCATGATGCGAGGCTGACTCAGAGAACATGTTGTTTTAGGACGCAGGTGAGGAGCCATTAACCTTTACGCGCTGCATTAGGAGACGGAGACGAGTCGCTCATCCCAGCTGCTTTGTGCCGCTAATCAGGTTTCCACAGAATTACCTTCGAACATTAGTTGTTATAGTAACAATACTGGCAGGTGTTTTTCCTCCAATGTCAGAGAAGAGGAACACGTTCACGTCTCAGACAAGTTGTGTAGAGGAAAGCAGCGACGTTGAACAATCGCTGTACGAAACTCTGTTAATATGATGAGAAACAGAGTCCAAAATGATCCAAAATGGACAGAAGGAGATAGGAAGGTTAAAACAACCAGGTTTGTGTTCCAAAGGGGAGTTATTGTGACTTGTGTAATATAGAGTAATAGATGATAGTAACAATAGTAATCAACAGTAATAGTATTGCTATAAACAGTGATATATGTTTCTATGAGACATTTCTGGAAGGATGACAGGACGAGACCTTGTTCTAGAAACATGTAACGACCTCTCGTGTGTTTTGTCTCCTCAGGTTGGACGTCCTCACCGAACCGACCCCCCAGGCCGAGGATTCAGCCTCACACCCAGGAAGCCTGACTCCGCCCACTGGCGCCGCCATCGTCTCCTCACCGGCTCCAACATGGCCGCCCTCCGGGGTCCGCCCGGGGGCCGGGGTCCGCCCGGGGGCCGGGGGGCGGGCCCTGCAGAGGCTGGCCTGGGCGCGGCCGTCTGACTCGGACAGGAAGCCGCTGAGAGCTCGCCGCCACGCCCACCCGGGGTCCCGCGGCGGGCACCACCACCACCAGGCCCAGCTGATGCGGGTGGGCTGCGTGCTGGGGACCTGCCAGGTCCAGAACCTCAGCCACCGGCTCTACCAGCTGATCGGGCAGAGCGGCCGGGAGGACTCGTCCCCCATCAACCCCCGCAGCCCCCACAGCTACGGATGAGCTGGCTGAGACAAGCCGCCTCCAGCAAGTCCATCTGTGTCTCTGTCTATTTATCTCTCACTGTGTTACTGCTAGCCTCCGTGTTAGATGTAGTCCACGACTTTGTCTTAAAGCCTGCGACGAGAAGGACTGAACCCCCCCCCCCCCCCCCCCCCCGCCCCCCTGCCCCCCCCCCCCCCCCACCTGAACCTGAAGCCAGGAGGCCTCAGTCTGACATCTTAATCCCATTAATCTGAGAATGAAGGCTCGTCTCCAACACTTCTGCCCCTGGTCCCGTCCTGCCTGCCAGATGACCTCCCAGAGATCCTTAATCCCGAGGACTCATTGATCAAACACTTCAGCCCCTTTCTGTGGAGTTTTAGAGCCGCACTGTCAAAACAAATGCATTCCCAGAGACCTCAGAAATGACCCGGTGAACTCTCTTACCCTGCTCACACTGGGAACCGGGGAGTCGGCCACTCAGCAGGATTGTCTTTTTATTTTATTTAAGTGTGTGTGTGTTTCAGGACCACAGTTTACATTTGAAACCAGTGGTTACACCCCGAGTTTAAGAGCGTTTCTAAGTCAGGATGTAAAACCACATGAAGCGCCCCCCCCCACAACCTTTAGAATGAGAATGAGTGTCCAGCGAGATGAAAAGGAAGAGGAACGCGACATCCGATCCTTCAGGATCGCTTTCAGTTCTGAGCCGGAGCCTGAAGCAGCCTCAGGGCTGGACTCTAAAGGAGAAATATCAACCTCCATACGTGATTCACACGCTTTCCCCCCGACATGTCAAGACTTTGGTTTTTAATCAACCTGACCTGGTTTCAGCCTGCGTTCCAACAGGGGAGCACTCTTACATTTCATTGTTTTGTAGAAGTCAAAGTTGAGGATTTTCTTTCAATCAAACCAACCCTTTGTGTCTCCATGCACTGCAAATTATTTGGTTCTCTCCAAGATGGGAAGAAAGTAGATTCATTTCTCATTCAATGAGTTATTTTAAGAGTTAATTTCTTATTGGAAGTGTTCAACGTTACACTATGATCTAAATCAAGCGTTTGTCAAGTGTCCGTGCAGTAATTCCACCTGTTTGAGGGACATTTTTCCCACAGATTTAGCCTTGGCTCAGACACCAGTTTATGTGGTGCAGTATTGTAATGTCCCATTATACGAGACAATCAATCGACGAAGATAAATTAAGGCTTAAATTCTAAAAACCATCACAGAGAATAGATGGTTCTCCTCTGAGAGGTTGAAGTTGCTCTGGGCATTAGTTGAAGTTTCCACCTCAGTGGAGGGTCAGGACCAGTCTGAACAGTCATCCCATGAAACACGTTGGCCTCGAAAAGCAGCGAATGACACTCATGTTACGTTTTCCTCTCACACACACACACACACACACACACACACACACACCCACAGACACACACACACACACACACACACACACACACACACAGAGGCAGGCGCCTCTGGTGTGCGCGTCTTGTTCGTGAAGCTGCGTTTATATTGGGTCTGAGAGCTCCACTGTTACTCTGCGGGTTTCTAATGAGAGACCACACCGACCAAAATGTTAGGTGCGAGCGCGGCCAACCTTCAAATATGTTCGCGAAAGAAAAATAGCTTCGCAAAGGAAATCAGAAAAACATGTCCTGACTTTGCTTTTCTCTAAAAACGGGACGTCTCCGGAGTGGTGGGCGGACGGTGAGCTGGAAATAGCCGCGCTCCGGTCCGACACATCCACAAGGGCTCATTTGACAGAAAAGAAGTCTATAAAAGCCACATTTCTTTGCAATTATGTTGATTATTATTTAGCTGCGTCTAAAAAAACTATTCCAGGACTTTACTATTCAGTCGCAGAGAGAATTACAGGCCAGCCTTTCTCATTTCAAATCGTTATTTAAGAGGTTTTTTTGCTATGTTTTCATTTCATTTCGTACTCCAAACTCACCAAATGCCTGGCGATACTTGAGAAACAGAATGACTTTACAGCTTGTGATCTTCATCATTTATTAATGTACTTTTACCTCTTGATCTGTGCTTTCTCTTTGCTTTGTCCCTAGTCTAATTCTTCATGTTCCAGTGATTTCTCCTCTCTTTTTCCTCTCTCTCGCTCTGTGTCTAATCATGTGGGGGCCCGGAGGTCACAGGGTCGTAATAGTAATAACCGGTGATTCTTTGGTCTTAAATCTAATCTGTTCAAAGGCTTGCTGAGGTGAAACATGCCATTCTCTCTGCTGTAATGGAGCTAATCGATGTCTCGTGACTGACGGATCATTAAAAGGCTTTTGAAAGGCTCTCGAACCCTGGTGGATCTCTCTGCTTCTTCCATGCACATGACGTGTGTGTGCGTGTGTGTTGGAGCCGGTCAGGACGCCTCTTATCTCCTCGCTCTGTTTGACCGTTTCACCATCGCGCTGCCACTCTTTCTTTTCTTTTCCGTTATGATGTTTTTTCTGTAGACGTCAGACTTTGCGTCACGGTGACTTGTGTGTGCGTGACCACTGACGCCTCCCCCCGGGGGAGGGCCGGACGCCGAGCTGCAGTCGACCTCCTTTCATGTTTGTTATTCGTTGTTTTGTGTGATTTTCCAGCTGAAAATCACAGGTATGTTGTTTAGGGTCACAGGAAAGCACTTTAATACGAACGCATCTGTAGATAGATTCTTGAATTTACTTCTAAAAGTTTGGACGTTGGTTTCTTCTTGTAAAATGTTGCTTTGACATTGTCTGCTTTTGTGTTTGTAAGATGTCAGTGCACTCCACGTGGCTGCACCTCTGAGTTAATATATATATATATATAGCCAAACTATTTAAGTAAAATTATGTATTTAAATTATCTTTGTACATCTGTATTTCACCAAAGACTATTTATCTCGTCTTTTCACTGTTCCTTCAGCGAGACTCTCCGGTAGGAAGAGGAAAGTCCTGCCTGTAGCCTCCATGTTTCTGTTCGATGATGTCAAGTCTGTAAATAAAGAACTGTACTGTAGCGTGACAGAGTGATGGTGTGTGATTTAACAGAGAGAGAGAGAGAGAGAGAGAGAGAGAGAGAGAGAGAGCATCCCTGAAGACATGGAGCTGATTCAGTCTTGTAAAGCAGAGTGAATGTGCTTCTCTTTGCGTTAGAGCGGAGTGTTGTGTGGCGTCATCAGACGAGTCAATCATTAGATCTGAACCAACACCAGGCAGGAGACGGAGCATGAGCCCAGGTCGCATGATTGGACGGAGTTAATGAGTGACGGGGGGGTTTGGTCACCAGCAGACCGGCCATTGGGTCGGTCGTCATCAGGCTGAGGACATGAGAGGAGGAGGAGGAGGAGGAGGAGGAGGAGGAGGAGGAGGAGGAGGAGGAGGAGGAGGAGGAGGGGGTGATGAGGGTTTTTAGAGTTCATCACAGCCTAAATGTTTGGGGTGAAGTGGACAGGGACATGTTTGCGAAAGTTTAGAGAACTGGACTTCCAGGTAAACCCCCAACAACTCTGAGTCTAAATCAAAGTTAAGATAAGATAAGATAAGTTAGGATAAGATAAGATAAAATAAGATAAGATAAGATAAGCAGTTTATTTATGCATGAAAGGGAAATGACTCTGTCCGACAGCCAAAGTCAATAGAACAGAACAGAGTTTTATTTAAGTTCTTTATTAGGAAACCATTAGGAAAACCATTTAGGAAACCATTCAAACCATAGTAGTATAAAAATAATAATCAAGTAATAACTAGTTATCAACCAGTAATAACAATAACAAGTGAGTGATGACAAACTAATAATAATATTGATGATAGCTGGTAGAGAAGTGGTAACTGGTAGAGAACTTGGCAGAAACAGTGAAGATAATAAAGATAAACGCTGTTTCAAGGCCCCCAGGAGTCGAACCCAGGCCCGTAGGGTCAGGAGCCTCTCGTACGTTCACCCTACGACTTTGAGAGTTTGCTCCGACTCCTTCAGCTTTCTCCCACAAACATCCAGCCTCAGACTGGAGATGAGGAGTGAGATCCACGTCCAAGTGGAAGGAGAAAATGGATGAAAAGGGACTTCAAACTGAGAGAAAAGCTGTTTGACGCTCAGATGAAACCCCTCCACCATGAACCGTCCCCCTCCCAGCTGCAGAGGTCTTTATTGTCTTTATTGTTTCTTATTGAAGATAACTGAGATTAGACTCCAGCAGAGCGGGATCTAACGTACGGTGTGAGACGATGGATCGAAGAGTAGACGGTGATGAAGATGAACAACAGGACGTCTCTAACCATCTATGCACCGAACAAAGGCTGCAGAGCTGATCTTATACGTGGACATGAGTGACGACATTCAGCTGAGACCCTGGTTTATAGCTTTTGTGGATCTATGAGGAGTAGTTTAATCTGAAACCTCCGCCCTCGTGCCTCCACTTTTTATCTCTGACGTCGTTATCACTGTGTAAATAAGAAACAGCGAGTCGACCGGTGTGAATTATGTCACATCGTCCGCAGCAGAACCGTGTCACATGCCAGCGGACGGCGCTGCACGGAGCTCGGAGAGGAGAGGACGACGGGTCAGTGACGTTCAGCTCCAGAGGGAATGAAATGCTGACAGTGAGAAGCCAGCGAGCTGGGAGCCGGGCGGTCAGGTGACTGGAAATAGATGAGTGACTCTAGATTAGTGGAAACTCACGGGAGGCCGGATGCGGTTCATGTGGCCTGATGGAAAAAAGAAAAACTTTTATACAGAGTGAAGCTGCACGAATGTTCGACCTTTAGTCTGTCTCACACATCACATGCTTTTCCATGGAGGCGCTGGACAGTTTCCATAAAGGTCTTTACACGTTTGATATCTGAAGCACTTACAGATGAATAAGAAAGAACTCCAAAAATGATGAGATTTTGTTATTTTGTACATATCCAGTAGTACAAGTGAGTCCATGATATTCTATAAATGGTACAAGGTGCAATCGGAATCGAGTGGAATCAATGGAAGGATTGGTCTTTTTTTATTGAATTATTGGTGGGTTTGGTCTCGAAAACATCTGGAAACATCAGGAAACAGAAGTTCCTATTACAGGATCCAAGAGAATGGAAACAAGTGAGATCACTGAACGACTTCTCTTCCAAAAGCCCAAAATATTATAGAATAATTTAAAACAGACTGAAGATCTCAGGTCTGGGGCTTCCACCAAACATCTGATGACTGAGGGACACAGACCAGGTTGTGGTATGAATGTTCTGTGGATCAAAAATGAGCAGGAGGAGGAAGAATACAGTCCTGTTCTAGTCTTCATGACCACTCAAAGCACTTGTGGCATTCATACCCTGGAGACAGACGCTGCCCTGCATGGTGGGGACATGTAAGCTGGACCCTACTGTAGGTACATATATGGCTAATGTAATGATGTAATGATGTCATTGGTACGTCTGTGGCTGTTCTTGTTCGTCCAGGTCATTGTTGTCCTAGGAGATACAGAGTTGTAGCAACCAAACCTTTCATCCCTCATCCAGGAGGCTTCTTCAGGAGAAAACAGGCTTCTCCAGAACCAGTCTGTTGGTTCTCCAGAAGAAGCCTCTCCAGCGCTCAGACAGACAGAAGACAGACCTCTCTGGTGTCCTCCTGGTCTGCAGACTGTCCCGGGTCCACATGGAGCTGTCCTCGCTGTCATAACATTTACATTCCAGCGCCCAGCGCGGGTCGGAGCCCGCCTCGACGCAGGGTGACACCAGCCTGGCGCTCACACCTGTCTGACTGGCACCTCTGGAGGTGGCGGCCAAGGAACCGAGACGAGGAGGAACCACGTCAGACCGAAGCAGCGTCCTCGAGGCATGATGGACGAGGTGTGGGGACTCTGCCTTTAGCTTCATGTCTCTCATGGCTACCAAACTAGACTAAAAGCAGTCTGAGTTACAGACCTATTAAGCACTAGGTGTAGGTGTGTGGTAGGGACTGAATAACGTCCAAAAACATGATAATACTGGCCGTCTTAAATGTAATGAAGGCCATAATGTAATCACTGCCAATAATGCAATGACTTATTGGCTGTTTACTGCATTATTGGCCTAGTATTAAAATCCCATAATAAATGTAACAACTGGTGCTGATAATGAAAGAACAGACAAACATGATGACGTTTCCTGCAGTTTTTGTGCAGTTTGCTCATCAAAAATAGGTATAGATGATGGTAGTGTCATCATATTCAGCAACCAATCGATAAAGATGAATGACATGCCCATCCAGGTATGAATGTTACTGTGAATGATATCATCAGACACTGATGTTTGCTGCAGACTCTGTTGGGGATGCAGGAGATGAGATGTTTGTCCTGAGGAGACTCAGGAACACAGCAGATCCAGATGTTTGGGCCTGTGGGCTGTGGTCTGCACGCTTGTCTCGTCTCAGGCTGGTTATCAGTGTCTACACAGCGTGGATCTACAGGACGGCGTGCTCAGGGCTCAGGCAGCAGTCTGGGCCCCGGCAGAGATAACCACTCTGCACCGATACACTGGGATTAACTTCAAGGCTGTTTGCTGCGTCTCAGCTGCTTCTACTCTGTGATCCTGTGATTAAAGACTCTAATGTGTCCAGAACTTCCAGGGTTGCAGTATCTTCAATGCAACGCAACTGTGGAATATTTCTGGGGAGTTTCCACCCCTGAGTGTTTGTAGAGAGCCACCTGTTGATCCTTTAATCCAGGATTTAGTGTCAGATTAACAAATTGGCATCAGAAAAATGTTTTTTTCAGAAGTGGTTTTCTACGGAAAAAGACTATTGAATGTTTCTGTATTGCCACTCTTCATGTAAAATTGGATTCTATAATCATGTCAAGCTGTCTCTGTTTTCTCCCTCCAAGTGAAATGTAATGATTTACTGTGAATCACGCTTCACTCTTCCTGCGCCAGCCCGGAGATGACAGAGCTCCACGGCTCCAAACCACACGCTTCAGTCACTGCTTCTCCGTCCTTCACTTGGCTGAACTTTTTACATTTCTTCTTCACAACAAAGAAGGGAAAAAAAGGAAAACTAGCTGTGACGTGACCTTTGAAACTGGGTCAGATCTGTCTTTATCAACAGGTTCTGCAGCTTTAAAAACTGTCTTCTATCTCAGTCTCATCTCATCTAATAAATCCCAACAGGTTGACGAGCAGATGGAAATTAATGAAAATACCAGACAAGGATAACAACAGTTGTTGACATACAATTAATACAAAATTTGCTTGAATTTATTCTGTGATTTTTCATTTTTCTGGCCATTGTGGAATCTCAATCCAAGGTTGACTCCCTTGACTTTAAGTTTTCCGCATTAGAAACAACTAGTTAAGTTATCATTATTGCCCCTGTGGTTTAATCCACATGCTTGTACTTCTTTAATGTATTCTCTCCTTGCTCCTTTTCAACTTCAGCGCTGCAGGTTACATGTGGATGAACTGAATAGTTCATGTCAGCAGCTTTAGTTCCTTCATCTGTTCTTTGGTCATTGTGGAAACTAAATAATGCTGCTTCACTTAACCTGCTTGTTTGACTAAGCAGCAGAGATCCAAGCAAGTTTATTTGATCAACCCTCAGTGGCTTCCTGAGTCATCCTGACTGAGCTCAGTCACACACACACACACACACACACACACACACACACACACACACACACACACACACACACACAAACACACACACAAACACACACACACACACACACACACACACACACACACACACACACACACACACACACACACACACACACTGTCATCAGGTGATTCTTCACTCAGACAGGAACCAGGCAGTGAGTCACTGGTTTGAGCAAGACTCTCTTGAGCTACTGTACCTGAGCAGAGTCTAAAAAGGAGGTGAGGAGAGGAGGGGAGAGGAGAGGAGAGGAGAGGAGAGGAGAGGAGAGGAGAGGAGAGGAGAGGAGAGGAGAGGAGAGGAGAGGAGAGGAGAGGAGAGGAGAGGAGAGGAGAGGAGAGTGTAAAACCAACGTGCAATTACACACTGATCCAGGGCAAAGCTGCACACACCTACAGCGAGAGGGAGGGCGTCACGTCTGTGAGACTTCAAACAGAATAAAATCTGCTGGAGAAAGTTGTTTCAGTGACTCACGCCACAGTAATGACGAAGATGACAACGGTTCTTCATGTGAGAGAAAAGACGTTTTGTCAGTACTGACAGCTGCTTTCTGCTCTGACTGTGTTTCTGTGCAGCAGTTTTAAACACGGCTCGTATTGTTCAGTGTTACTAGTGCACCTCCCATTGTCCCATCCTGAGTGTTGCAACAAAGCCATGGCTGTCACTCAGACTTTATTGACATAGCACCACTCTTATGTTCAGATGTAAAAGGCAGGAGAAACCCAAACAATAATTAAAAGATGATGAGTTTTGTTAAAGACGTTTTGTCTTTCTTTGGACTGTTCTTGCTCTCTGCAGGTGAAATGACAATAAAAAAACACTTGAAACTGAATTGAGTTTTTAAGCTCTCTGAGTGGAACACAGGTCATGAGCTACTGTGGTCTGAAGGAAACTGTCTGCGGTCACATGTCCTGTCACGCGTCCTCGTCTTGTTTTAGAGGCCGTGGCGGGCCGATACCCATCTGCCCCGCATCCCAGTGATTGACTGTAATGGCAGGGTGTAAATTTAGACCTTTAGGTTCACGGGTCTCCAGGTCACGGGTATCGCGGCAGCCTGAGGTCGTATATTACAAGCTGCTAAAATAGCTGCATTACATAACGCCCAGTAAAGCGGTGAGGGGGAACCTACGTATAGCGAGAGGGAGAATATATGGAGGGATGTCAGGCTCTGGTATGCAGCGCCAGGGCCGTGAAAGGACACAGATGGGATAAGAAGATGGAGGAGGAAGAGGAGAGAAGAAGCAGAGAAAGATGGAGATGCACGAGAAGTAGCAGAGGAAGTAGAAGAAGAAATGGAAGGAGAAGAAACAGAGCTAGAAGAAACAGAGCTTGTTTGGCTAAAAAAAGCCGAGCAAGACACAGTAGGTCCAGAAAATGAAGAAGAGGAAACGATGCAGAGGAAGGAGAGTGGAAGAAGAGAAGAACAGGAGAACTCTGCAGCTCAATATGATGAATTTCATCTATTATGTGTTGACGCACAAAACAAAGTGTAACATAACATAACGTAACATAATGTAGCCTAGCGAAGGGCAACATAACATAACATAATGTAACATAATGTAACCTAGCATAGCACAACATAGCGAAGGGCAACATAACATAACATAATGTAACATAATGTAACCTAATATAACGCAGCTCAGCCCGTCTCAGCTGTGGATTCACTCAGGTTCAGAAGAAAACTAATCTCTGGAAAAATGGTGAGACGGGTGGTGACATCACACAATCTGCAGTCTCCGTACGACCAAGATAAACGTGACCTCGCACCATGCTCCACGCTCAGACACACACACACACACACACACACACACAGTGACACACTCCTGCCCTGGCTGCCAGCTGTGAGCAGCATACGTGCAGCTTCACACACGCTCCTCAGGGCGCTGCCTCTTCCTCTCACCAGCATCTGAATGATGGCTCTGTGTGCTCAGCCTGCTGACGTGTCCAACGCCACTCCTGCTTTATCACCTCACACACTCTCTAAGTTTTCTCATTTAGCTCTTTAAGCTGAACTTCTTCTCTTAAAGCAGGTATATTTTAGAGCTGGTATCCCCTGCTTGATCTGGCGATATTTGAATGCAGATGCAGCAGCTGTGAATGCAGGGAAGTGTGATTGGAATTGCAGATGGACGTAACATAAGTTAACTTTGGCAAACTCACAGAAAGAGAAGTGCATTAACAGAGAACATTAATCTGACCGAACATTTTACATCTGGAAGGGACAGAAAGAAGTGAATTTCAAGGCTTCCGTCTTAAAGTTATTTACCTCATGTCTTTAAATCTAATATTAAACTAAACAGTTCAAACAACTTATGTTTCTATATCTGTACATATACAGACAAACATGTCAAACAACAAATACAGAATTTGCTTGAATTTATCTGATGAAATACTGATTTTCCAGTTGACTCCCTTGACTGTAATTGTGGTTTTCATATGAGGGACAACCAGTGTGTTTATAAATGTAGAGTATTCTGCCAGTTGCAACAAACCCTGAGGTCTAAATGTGAATCTTTAGAACAAATAGAACGATTCAGTTACGCTTTCATTTATTTATTAACTAAGTATGTTGTAGATAACAGTTATGTGAGTTGAAGTGAATTCTGGAGATTCCTGACTGGGTTAACTGGACTTCCTCCTGGTGCCAGCTGCCTCTCACATGTTCTGGATCTGCAGGTGATTTGTGCTCAGAGGTCTTACATCAGATCTGCCACATGCTCTCTGTAATTAGTGACGAGTCTCAGTCACAGGCTTCATTTAATCAAGAAGACAGGATGGGCATCTGTGCTGTCGAGATCAGAGAAACCACAGTCTGGAAGGAGTTAGGAGCAGCAGAAAGACAGAAAGATAGATAGATAGATAGATAGATAGATAGATAGATAGATAGATAGATAGATAGATAGATAGATAGATAGATAGATAGATAGATAGATAGATAGATAGATAGATAGATAGATAGATAGATAGATAGATAGATAGATAGATAGATAGATAGATAGATAGATAGATAGATAGACAGACATAAGAACACACATACAAAAGTGTTTCATTCATTCTTTTCTGTGTGGTGTACATGATCTCGCTTTACAAGCCCTTCAAGGACACTTATGATTCCTCCATTTTCCTCTCAGCTTTTGTAACAAAGTGCACCTGCTGTAATATCTCTCTCCATGTGAACAGTGTTTGACCTGATAGCACAGTTGTTCATAATGTTCACTGTGACCCTGCAGGCCTACTTCACCTTATCTGACTGCCACACAGCGCTCGGGTTGACCTTGACCGGAGCAGAGAGGCAGGTGCAGTACGCACTGGCTGTTTTTTACTGTGAGAAATACAAATGTATACAGCAACTCTTTTGTTAAAATTCAGACTCCTTTGTTTTTCTTTTGATTGACTCCACAACAACCTGAACATGAGCACTGACGTGCAGAGAAGACGTCACAGGTCACACACCAACAACTCCTGGTGCGTCCAACACCAGCTACACACGTCAAGTAATGCTTCGTCAAACACCAAGAGGACCAGTCACAAACACACAGTTAAGCGCCTGTGACCTTACACCCAATTTTCCACATGGATGTTTACAGTGTCGGAACCACATCAGCCCTGAAACGTTAAACATTACATCCACCCTCAAAGCTCATCAATAACAGTGCAGATAATTTAGGATTATGAGAATTTGCAGTATTTGCCTGCTAAAAAGCAGGCAAATACAAGTATTCAATACAGAGATTTTGAAACATTTTACAAGGAATGGCATTTAAATTAGACAAAGAAAAAGGTGGAGGTACAGACAGTCAGACATTTTCAATGTCAGACAGAATTCCTGGATATGAAAGAAAGTAGCCAGCAGACTCCTACAGTGGTTGATCCAGTTTCAAGGTCGTTTCCACTAAAGTTCAAACAAATAGTGCAAATCTACAAAACAGGCAGGCGATAATGGCTTTCAGACACAAAACAGTATGTCCATGATAAAAAGAGCATTTTATACAAAAGTACTACAGGTCCACTTAGCAAGCATCTTCAACTCTTATTTGGAGTTTCTCTACTGATTTTGAGCATGCACTTGTAGCTGCAAAATGAAAAAACAAGAAAGGCAATGTTTGGTACTTCTTTTTTTTGCCCATTATATTGTATTACTGTTTTCTTCATTAGCTATTAGTTACTGCGAAGATTCTATGTAGACTGCTGTATTCTTTGAGTTTGTTTGGCTGCAGAGCAGAATATTTTCCTTTCAGGGATGAATAATGTAAAAAATAATGAATTAAAAACAAGTGTGCCTAGAGAAAAAGTTGGAACCAACTTAGCTGGACACCTGACCAAGTCAAAAAACTGACACTTCAAATTGGTTGATTAAGTTAGATTTAACTTAATAGATAATATATACACTTTAAGTAGTGGTTTGGGGCTGTTTGGATTTTTTCTGGATTCTTCCCGCCTGTTTTTTGCTTCCTGTCCGCCATACTGGTTCCGGTAGAAAGGGGACCTGTTTCCGGATCACCTGTTGAACTGAACCCCAAACAACTGGACCCGGACCCTCCAGAATCAGCATGGAGTTCTCCTCATACCAAGCCATAAAGATCTCCCACCAGGCCCGGGAGGCAGTGAGTGAACCCGGACTCTGATGCTTTTATTTTGACGACACGTATCAGCCCTTTAGCAGCTCTCAGCTAAGCAGTAAGGAGGTTTGGAGGAATATCAGCGCTGTATAAGGACAACTCGAGGTGTCGGGTGATTAATAAACTAGCGCTGGTTCTGGACTCACTTTTATATGTCTGTGTTATACAGCAAGCAGCAGAAAAAGCGTCTGAATCGACCACTTTAGAGCTAACCAGGCTTGGTTATCAGCTACGCAGCGTCTCTAGGTTGCCTGGATACGAGGCACCGGTCCGCGCATGCGCAGATAAACAACCCACCTCCATAAGGTTCATGTGGGCGTTTCGAGCTGGTTTCAAGCTTAAACTTGGACTTTATAACAATATCCACCAAATATTTTCTCTTATTAATATGATTGTTATTATTATTAACGTGTGTAGTTTATTAATACATCAAATTGTATCATGCTGGACAAAAGGAAAGTTGTTTTCATGCAGCCAAAATGAATGTATCTTAAGAAACTTATGCCCCAACCTACTACACCTGGTATGACCATTGTTATTACACAGTATCAAACCTCTTTACATTTACATGAAGTGAGTAGTGGTGAATTTAATCTCTAATCTGGAGTGTTACTGCTTTTATTTGACTACACACGTGTGCAGAAGATGAGTGTGAATTTCACTGCTCTGTGTCTCTGTCCCCTCAGGATGAGCTGAGGACAGAGATGAGGAAGAAGAGCCTCCTCATCCTGATTTACCAACACCTGCTGGAACAAGGGTTAGTATGCATGAAGCTGTCTGAGGCTCCTTATAAACAGGTAGAGAGCGAAAGCTCAAGTGTGACCTCTTCAGACAGGGACTGGGAGATGAAAGAACCGTGCTTCCTAAACTTAAAATCAATCTCTGTTGAGGTAAATGATACAATTAATGAATACATGGTATGTATATGTAAGGTTATATGCCACCTAAATCAAGTTAAGAGTGAGCTGCTTCATGGTGTCACAGCTACGTGGCTGCGGCCGTGGCCTTGGACCAGGAGACCAACGGCAGCGTGCGGAAGTTCGAGGTTTGTGACAATGTGGACCTGGAGATGGTGCTGATGGAGTATGAGAGCTATCACCACGTCAAGTTCCAGAAGTATCCCAAACTCATCAGGAGGACGGCAGAGGCAGGTGTGGAAGGACACAAACGCTCCGATCCTCTGAAATACTGAGAAAAGTCAACTTCATGTTTATGTTTTTCTGTGGAGGTGAAGAGAGACATGGACGCAGCAGCGGAGTGAAAAAGTGAGTCTCTCCATCTCCGCCCTTCATTCTATGTTGAGATGGAGAAGCAGACAGCACATTTCATACTCTAGAGTGACTTAAAGGGGTTAAATGCAAACAAATTATAGACACAAATTCTAAAAGGTGAAAGTGATTCACCTCTGCCTTCTGCGCTCTGCCTTTCCAAATCTGCCCTGTGGACGCACACATCTGTCACAACACACACTCTGGTGGATGTTTAGTAGAAGTGCAGGTGAGAGGTAAAAGATTCTGGTTGAAATAAGAGGTGAAATGTTTGGTTTAAGACTACAGTGTAAAGATGAACAATGCAAATAAGAAATTCACTCTTAAAACAAGCTAGATCATCAAACATGTCCTGGTAAGAACCAAATGGATAAAGACGTTTGTTTGAGCCGACTGAAGACTGACTGCTCCTCAGGAGTCCGTGCTCAGCAGTGAAGCCTCTCCCAAAGATCTGCTCGGCCCAGAGTCGGGAACGTTCTGGAAACAGATCCAAGAGGACCGCAGCTGGCTCCAACACAAATGTACAGCCTCAGACTCAGATGGGAAACGTTTCAACGCGTGGATCGGTGGGGGGGGATCCTGACGTCTGCCTTTCTTCCTGCAGGAGAACGATTCCTCTGCTCCAGCAAAGTCCTCAGACTTCGGCCTCAGCGTCTCCTCCATCAGGAACGGAGCCGGAGAAGCAGCTGCAAACAAGAAGGTACCAGACCAGGCCATCGACGTGTGTCTGGACACATTCACTCCACTCAGATAATCTCCCACATTTGTCTTTAAATTCCAGCTTCTGTGTGTTTATGTGTGAATATGAACAGCAAACAACGCCAAAGCTCTTCATGGAACGCTACACAAACACACCTGTCCATCCAGATTCCCTTCACATTAAAAACACAACTGAAAGGAAGGATGGCAGCTTTGTTCTGCCACAGAGAAGATAAGATTCTTTTAGTGGGTGAAGTTGAAGTGTCACAACCGAACGAGAACAAAGAACAATAAGTGATGAACTCACATGCAAAAGGAAACCAAAAGTCATTGTAAAGGTCAAAGTTCTGTGTATGAGTAAATCTAAGATAATGACACATGACAAAATTTAGTCTATGAATCTATAATTCTCTATGTATTTTGTATAGTTTTGCATTTCTCTCTGTATATACACATCTGTTACGTACTTTATGTAACAATCAAAGGGGCATAAAAAAGCACTGTACTTGTAATCTTGACTTTCTTGAATCTTGAAATTTTCTCCTGAGGACAATCAGACAATAAGGGAACTAAAGGGGGGGGGGTCCGTTCTCTCTTCCATGACAGAAAGAAGCAGATGAAAGCTGCAGATATCAGTCTCAGTGTGTCCTCTCCCATGACACGTCTGCATCGCCTCATTTCACATCTGTAGTCCTGGAACAATAGCTGAGCTGCTGCACTGATCCTCACTCTGAGCTGTAACTGTAACTGTGTGAATGTGTTTGTCTTCCAGACGACGGACGGCAAAGGTTCGATGCCCGACACAGCGAGAGGAGCAGGCAGTGACTCGGAGCACATGGTGAATACGGCCTGGACTGAAAAAAGCACATCTGTCTAACTGTGGTGGTTTCTGGAGCCTTTCTAGTGAGACTAAATGAAGTGTAAAGGAGAGGAGAGGTGCTGTTCTCTCTGCTGGGTCCTGACTGAGTCTGTGCTGCAGGAGCGGCTGCTGAAGCCTCTCAGCGGCTTCTCTGGAACCAGCAGCGAGATGAGAGAGCTGGCTGCAGTCATCAGCAGGGTAGCACACACACACACCACACACACACACCACTCACACACATAGAGAGAGACACACATAGAGAGGACACACACACACACATACATAGAGAGACACACACAGAGAGACACTATACCATCTCTGTCCACTAGAGGGCAGCAACAGGCTGCATGAAATTAACCTGAAACACTACTAACTTTATCCAGACTAGTTCTAAAGTTGTTATTGAACTATCTGCACTTACTAGTGAGGAGCACTATCTCCCCCCCCCCCCCCCCCCCCCCCCCCCCCCCCCCCCCCCCCCCCCCACACACACACACGCTCTAATCGTGTCTAGTGTGTCACACACAGGACATCCACCTGCACAGCCCCAATGTGCAGTGGGATGACATCATCGGCCTGGAGGACGCCAAGCGACTGGTCAAAGAGGCCGTGGTCTACCCCATCAAGGTGCCGCTCTGCTCATTCACACACACGCACACACGCACACACGCACACACACGAGCAGAGTACAGAGCACAGTGGCTAAAAATGAACCAGGTCACAGGTCATATCTGAAGATCTCAGCGTCATTGTTGGAGAAGATGATGAGATGGTATCATCAGTGGAGACAGCCACACCCTGCTGCACCCACTCTGTCTGCGTCTCTGTCACTTTCACTTCTGTGAAGTAAACAAACACTCCAGGCACCAGCAGATAAACAACAGCACCATGGTACATTCACAGAACAACGCCTCAAAACAGAGCTCCAGCTCTTAACAAAGCTACAGAAGTAAAACTAAAACATGATGTTTTATCTGATCTGCATTTCAGACTTTTCTTTTTATTGTAACCTCAAGAAGAACTTTGTATCTTTGCTTTGAAAAGTTGTTATTATTATAAATTATTATGTTGTTCATAGTCTGGTATATGAAGCCAGATTCACCTAAAACCTGAATCCTGAATAATAATGAAGCCTGTTTATATTGAAGACAAATGTACAACATCAGAGTAATAAAGTTCTCCTGTGTCCCTCCTCAGTATCCTCAGCTCTTCACAGGGATCCTGTCCCCCCCCTGGAAGGGTCTGCTGCTGTACGGACCTCCAGGTGAGTCCAGACCTGGACCCGGTCTGACTGACCAGACCTGGACCCGGTCTGACTGACCAGACCTGACCGCTGCTCCAGGCTGAGGTCCTCAGATCCTGGGATCCTCTGGTCTTCGGGTCCTCCGGTCCTTGGGTCTTCAGGTCCTCTGGTCTTCACCTGTGCTCCTCAGGTACCGGGAAGACGCTGCTGGCCAAGGCGGTGGCCACCGAGTGCAAAACCACCTTCTTCAACATCTCCGCCTCCAGCATCGTCAGCAAGTGGAGAGGAGAGTCCGAGAAGCTGGTCCGGGTGAGAGACAGAGCTCAAGACCCCTCAGACCTGGGGATGAACTACTCTCTATCTATCTATCTATCTATCTATCTATCTATCTATCTATCTATCTATCTATCTATCTATCTATCTATCTATCTATCTATCTATCTA
>CM055209.1:1650504-1653004 GCA_029224185.1 Karalla daura | reverse complement strand
CAGCAGCTCAGTGAGAACAGGCTTGATTCCTCCGTTCCATGGATGCTGGACGTCTCGTGTCTCAGTCATTCTGAGGGTTTGGTTTTTGGAGTGCGTACCACATGCCGCTCCAGCGACCTGGACAAGGACGAGACCTTGTTTTTACCCGAACGTTTGAAGCCGTATTCAAAGTTTTACAGTTTGGCTCCCTGTGCTGTTAAATAGTTACACGTTAGTGACCTGTTGTCTTGACCTGTGCTTTGCTTGGCATCGGCCCAGCCCGTCGCCTGTGTGAGGTCGCCCCTGCAGTCAGATAGACACAGGCCGATGAAAAGGAAAAGCACGTTCATCTGTAATTAGCTAAGAATGTGCTGCTGCCTGGACGACTGGCAGATGAAGCTGGGAATCAAAGCGATAGCTGCTGGGCTTTGTTAAAGATTGATGTCTGAGCTGAACTGGTCCAACCAGTGGCTGTGGCTGTGACTCCACCTCAGGTGGGATATAAAGAGCAGCAGCGCACCTCCTGCAGAACCCTGGATGCTGTCTGTGCAGCCATGCGCTGTGTGTCTGTGTGTGTGCGGGGCCAGTGGTTCCGGGTGCCCTGCGGGGGCCCCTCGGCCTCGGTCCGGGCCCTGGGGGCCGAGGCTCTGAGGCGCTACCGCCTGACTGGCGAGCTCCAGGACGGACGGGAGGAGTTCAGCCTGAGGAGGTGCTGTGGAGATCTGCTCCATCCTGAGGACCGGGCCGAGGACGTTCTGCAGGACAACGACTTTGTGAAGCTGGGTAAGAGCAGCTGGAGCGAGGACTCAGAGCCACAGAAACGTCCTGGGAAGATGCTCAGTGGCATCAGTCAGGGGGAGCTGAGTACATGCAAGCTGACTGTAGCCACTTAGAGCAGATTGACTAAGCTGCATATTCTCATTTCACTCATTTACACCTTATTGATGCCGTTGAGTCAGTACTAAGAAACAGTTGCATGGAACCACTGGACGCAACAGTTTGAATGAATCCTGAGGATTGGCACGTTTCCACTCGTTTAACTCAGTTTATTATTATCTAAGTTTTATGTTTGGACATTTCTTGAGATCCCACCCAGACTGTTTCACAGCGTAGTTCCTGATAAGACAATGTTCTGTTTATTAACTGAGGGATGTTTGTGATTTTGGAGTCTTTCCAGGAGAGGATGAGGGCGATGACTACGCGCTAATGCTGGGCGTGTATCCTTCCACTGACCCCCGGGGTTAATGTTTGACACCAGCCTGTAGGTTCTGTCTGTGGAGGTATTCTTGTTATTGTTTTATTATTTTTTAAAGTAAGAAAATCAAAAAATCCTTAAATAAATAATGGTTGAAAGTCTCTTTAAGAAGATTGAGTTTAAGAAGTCAACCATGACCAAGATGATTTCATGATCTGTGTGTGTTGGACTGCTCCATCAAAGAGGATGGGGAATGTCAGCCTATGAGTGCATATTCAAACACTTGTTTGCATGAATGTTTAAGCTTTTTGCATGGATCATTACCAGAGAAGCTTCATTTTGAATAGTAAAAACGTTTGAGGCCGAGCTTGGTTTCATTTTGCTGAGTAGCTCCAAACTGTTCATATCTGCCAAATCTGATATGAAGAGTCCCGCAGCCTAAACACAAGGCAGTGATAACAGCTGGGTGGAACAGGTCGGGACTGGGTGGAACCAAATAAAAGATCAAGACAAGGAATGGGTGCACCACCGGTCCCAGGAATCCAGTCAGTCAGAGTCCCAGTGACAGTGTAAACACCATTAGAGACACTAGAACTGCTGTTGAGACGCTCATGATGGAGATCTGACCTCTGCTGCCACATGCACTTTCCATTGGGCAAATCTAATTGTAATAACTTCCCTGCACTGAAATACGTACGTCTATATCCCTGAAGGAGACATTTTCCTGAGTCTTCAAGACGGTGGCTGTCAACCTGCCATCAGTCAGAACAATGCTGGTGTTTGAAATAAGTTTGTGCTAGACAAGAATAAAGTGCTGGAGGAGGCCATTCCTTTTAGCATGATTAGCATGGACCTACCTTTACCTAGGATCATGCCTTACAATTTGATCCCATATAGATGGTGATGAGGGCTTGGATGGGTGAGAATCATCACACAGATGAATTTGACTGAACATTATTGGCTCGATTAGTGTACCAAAATCCATGTTTTTGGGGGAAAGTGGAACTAGATGATCTCCTTGACCTGCTGCAAACAGACGGAGCGCTTATCAAGAGCCCAGAGAGGTTTGTGTCCTTCTATTTGACATTTACAAGCAGAGATTCTCACATCTAAACACGTGAAATGGAGTGTGTTGAGTGACAGTTTCCTGGCCTTGGTTCCACCTCAGTACATCCACCTGGACGGCAGCAGTCTGACCACGGCCCATCTCTTCAGGCTGGGTCAAGGCTCGTTCAAGATCAAGGTGTGACGCGTCCCCTTTCCTGAAGCGAGACAACGTGAAACCTGGAGACAGCCTCTCATGCTTCCTCTCCTCCTCCTCCCTCC
>CM055209.1:1625504-1645504 GCA_029224185.1 Karalla daura | reverse complement strand
ATGGTGGCAGGGCTGACTGGTTGCCAGTGTGGACGGTGCCCCCTTGTGGCCAGAGATGGCATGGCCTCTCTTCCCAGGTATATGTGCTAGTAACGCTCGCTGTGTCTCCAGTCCTGGCCATCGAGCTGCTGGCCGCCTGCCAGGCGCTGGACTTCCTGCGTCCTCTGAAGACCACGGCTCCTCTGGAGAAGGTCTACGAGCTGCTGCGCTCCGTGGCCCGGTGCGTTCACAGACCCCAGGTCTCAGTCGGACTTTAGAGCGACGTCAGTGGTCTTTTTCGTTCTAATGAGGATGTCACTTCCCATGTTTGTCTCTTCAGTCCGTGGGACAAAGATCGAATGATGAGTCCAGATCTGGAGGCTGCTCACAGTCTGGTCAGAGAGCAGAAGGTACTTCTGTCTGTCATCCTTCCATCCATCATCCATCCATCCTTCATCTTCCTGTCTGTCTGAACACCTCTCTCCCTCTCAGGTCTGGAGAACAGTAGAGCCATACATGGATGAATACATGAAGAAGATGAAGGTGTGAACCTCCACAGCTCTCGTAGACTCTGAGTCGGCCAGTTTTTTTTTTACAGAAACTGATCAATAAATCAATAATCAAAGGGAATCAGGGACAGAAAATATATCAAGAACATAACATGTTGCATATCCACTGGAGTGATGTTTGTAAAGTTCAGAAGTTGATTTCCTGCTACTTCATTACTCTCCCTCACTTGAACACGTTCTGCACCAGTAGAGATGAAGGTAACTAGAGTATTTACCTCAGATATTACACCACTGCTCTCCCATTACACACCAGTACCATCACTCCCATTACACACCAGTAACATCTCTCCCATTACACACCAGTAACATCACTGCACTTTGACTTCGGGTACTCGTACTTCTCAGTCAGTTTTGTGGAGTTCAGGTTGTTTCCCCTCAGCTTGACAGACACTGGGAACTACACGCAGACCAGTTTGATCTGGAAATTCATGATTCAACTCTGATCTAGTGACACAAACTTTGCTTTCTCCTTAAATTTTTCCATATAAATTTGTCGATCATTGAAGATGTACCGCCTTTAAAAATAAAGTTCTCACAGTAAAAAAACAAAAAGTGGTGGTTCTGTTATTTCTTTGCATTGATAAAACTGATGAAAACTTTGGGTTAGTAAAGTCTTCACTGTGTGTGTGTGTGTGTGTGTGTGTGTGTGTGTGTGTGTGTGTGTGTGTGTGTGTGTGTGTGTGTGTGTGTGTGAAGAAAAGCTGAAGCCACGTTTGAGTTTTTATTCAAAGGATTTACATCAAACATTGAAGCACATGGTAAATCGTGTGAACTTACAAAAAGAGCTGCATGATCCGATGTCGACACTCCCATCAACGTCTCTTCCCTCGGCTCAAATGAGAAGGTGTTCCAAAAAATATGCATCCAGTACTACCCCCCCACCCCCCTCACCCCTCCCCTCCCCCTCACCCCCCCCCCCACACACACACCCTCCCCCTCCCTCACCCAATACACCCCAACGGGGGAAAATGCATAAAAGCAAAACACAACACGCACGGAAAAAAACAAAAAAACCCAAAAGAATTTGACCACTAGATCACATGACGGCCCGAGGTTCATTTCCAGCTGGTTGGAAGCTCTCGGAACGTCTGGTACCTCACTACTACCACTACACTGTCTACTGGTGGGGCTTCTGTACATGAGGGCTGCTGCAGACACGCCTCCTCCTCCTGCTCCTCCTCCTCCCAGGGGTCAGAGGTCAGGGGTCAGAGGGGGAGCCGGGCTCGGCCTCAGGAGCCGCTGGATTCAGGCCTGGTCATGAGAACTGGATCTGCTGCACGGTCGGGATCTGGAACGAGGAGACGGAACACCAGCGTGACTCTGAGCCTCAGATTGTGAGCTAACATCTAGCGACCTCCTCAGAGCGTGTTCAGACTGGCTGCTTCAGGCTCTGCAGCAGCTGAGCTCGGCGTCTGTACCTGTTGGTATGAGGTGGTGTAGACCATGACGTTCTGCTGCTGCCCGTCGGCTGTGATGATCCCGGCCGGCAGAGGATTTGCTGCGGGAGGAAAAGGAGTGTGTTGGTTACACTGCATCCTCTGTGGAGCGTACTATAGAAACACGTCTGAACTCTGAGCACTGACTGAAGCTGTCGTCTGTCAGCTCCTCCCCCAGACTCTCTCCCACCGACACTCCAGGGATCCCCTTCTCCCCCTTCATGGCCTGCAACACACCACACACCAGTTCAAACACAGCGCAGTACAATGCTAAACAAAAACACATGTCATCTTCATCCATCATCTATTCAGCCATCCGTCTCTTCGTCCTCCCCCGGGTTGCCAGGTCAGGGCCTCACCTCTCTGAACTTCTGCAGGTAGAGCTTGAGCGGCTCCACGTACATGTCGAAGCCCAGCGTGGACATGGCGAACAGGATGTCCTCCCCGTTGATGGTCTTCCTCTTCTCCTGGTGGCAGCGCTCGCTCGCCTCCGACGTGATGAAGCTGATGAACTCGCTCACACACTCCTGCACACACTCCTTGGCGTCTTTCGCAATCTGAGGAGGACGAAAGACGAAAACATCAGACAGAAGGAAACGATCGCTAAGAGTGTGTCTGAACACTGGAACCACAGGGATTCACCACGGTGAGATTCCTCCAGCAGCTGAGTCTATCATGACCTGTGAGCTGGAGACACCTGCTGCCTGCAGCTGCAACAACCCTGCGCTCTACTGCTCCATTAATCAGGGAGTTGTTTGGTTAAGACAGTGACATGTGATATGATGTAGTGATGCGAGTGTGTCTCACCTTCCCGGTCTGAGGAACAGCGTTCTTCATGATGCGAGCCACGTTGGCGATGGGCAGGTAGATGTCCTGCTCCCTGAAGTTCTCCTTGATGCCTCCGTCATCGTGGTCGTTCAGACTCTCCTCTGCATCATCTGCACGCACACGCACACACACACACACAGACACTTTAGACACTCTACAACACAGGCGCACTCACAAACCACTGCTGCGTCCTCCTCACCATCCTGAGACTGTAGCACGTAGTGACTTGGAGTCATGTACTCTCCAGTGATGCCCAACTGGGAGGCGTCGGTGGTCGAACTGTCTCCATCCATCTGTAACACACACACACACACACACACACACACACACACACTTAAAGCAACAAAACTAGAGCAACACAATAACATGATAGTTCCATGATTGTTCTCATCTTCACTCTGCATGAACAGATCCACCATTTAAGCTCATAACACTGAGTTACTAACACGGTTAAGGCGCTTATAACATACATAATCCACTCACTACCTACATGTATTTGTATTCAGTGTCAAGCTAACTAGCTGCTGCTATGACTGGCTTATTCAACGGAGCTGATGTTGACACTTGTACAAGTTCATAGTAACTCGACATTAGTGCTAGTTAGTCTGCAAATGCAACTAATACAACGTGTGTTACTGCCACTGAACTACAACTAGACATGCTGAGAGTATATTTATAGTTAGTATTTATATCCCAATATAAATAATAAAAGACAATAACTAATACACACTACAAATACTAACACTTGAAGAGCAAACTGCATTTTAGAAGCAATATGATGACTGACTGACAAGATAAATGACAGTTTGTGTAAATCTACATATTTGTTTGACATATTCTGGGTTGTTTCTACAGCTGATCGTTATGAGATGAATCCTGGAAAGACTTCTGCTGCCTGTGGACGTGGTGCTAACAGGACGGGCTAATTAGCCTGCTGCTAATGCATTATGTGTAGTATCTTTTAATTTATAGTTTGAAAAACGATATAATACCAAGTTAATTAGTCAAGTCACTAACTTGAAAACACAGCTAGTTCTCGTTAACCTTGTCGGCTTTTGAGTCAATAACCTATAACACTGGTAGTTAGTTACTAATGTGAAATAATATCAATATTGACGAATAAGGTTAATTAACCTGGTTATTTTAAGCGACGGAAATCCGCAAATCGGGCTGTTTAGCTGGTTAATAAAACGAAACCCAACTTACAACCCATTAATGGTACTAGTTACCATGTCTATGCTATAATGTAAACTACTCGTTAACGGACGATTGGCGCTAGCTAGCCACATTGCTAACACACCCTAACCCACGGTTCGTGCCGATTACTCTGTTACTAAAACATATTACCACTACTACTGCAACTTACCATTAGCTACATTACATGGGTGGTTTTCGTTAGTAGTCTAAAATCTAAGAAAATTACGACAGTAGCCAGTTAGCCAGGTGGCTAACACATACTAACCCACGAGTCATGCTAGTTAGCTGGTGATTAAACAATGTTCGTACTAAGACCAAACCCTAGTTCCAACGAAAGGATGTGCTAATTAACCAGTTACCTACTGTAGACTACCCGTTAACTGACGGATGGAACTAGAGAGCCAAGCTAACTTGAACGGCGCTTGTTAGCCCGTTGCTAACGTTTGCGTCTGGTAACTCACGGTTGTTACGGTAGTTAGCTGCATAATATTAACTCGCAAACGGTTGACGTTAACGCATATGTGAGGGTAGCTAGCTTATTGCTCTTATTACCCATTATTAATTTATGCATAAGCTAGTTATCCAGGTCACTAACATGCTAACCTAATGAAGAGAGGAGCATCGCCTGACCGCTAATACCAGGTTTTGCTAATCCAGGATCGGTGTTTCTCAGCCGGGTCTGAGAGAAAGCCTGTACCCCGGGGCTGGAGCTCCCTACCCGGGTCTCTTTGTGAACCAGCTGCCCCCAGACGGAGCTCGGTCCCTGGGTCGAGCACCTCCAGGAGCCTCCCCTAGAGACTCTGGTTCATCCCTCCACCTCATCCTGCCTGTAAATCCTCCGCAGCGGCCCCCGGTTCTTTGTTCCCCGGGTATCAGAGCAGGCTTAGAAGATCTGTTTGTTAGCTTTTCCTCTCCCGACGATCAGAAGCTCATCCAGTGCCACACAACAAACACAACAATCCCTCTCAGGCTGGACACGGACACGTCCGTCCACCAGGAACCGCTTAGTAATCATCATTGGCCGGACAACGACACCAACCTGCAATGACGCCCTGGTTGGTTGCCTCCCGGAGCCGGTACAGACCTGCAGAGAAGCCCTGGTTGGTTCAATCCCGGAGAAGGTTTGTTTGGTTGGACGGAAAATGGCTGCGAAACGACCAGTCCCAGCGCGGAGCTGCATAGGCTGCGGTACCGCACCAGGCCGCCAGGGGGCCGCGCTGCGTTCAAGGGCCTGCCTCAAAGCTACGGAATTTACAGTAATTGCGGAGTTACTATTATGTTGTGTCATGTTATGTACGTCACAGAACACGTGATGTTGTCAATATATGCGTTTACATTTGTTCTACTTAATATGTTTTACTTCTTTAATTAAATCTAATCACCAAAACGATAGAAACAGCGGAATACCGACATAAACGTAACCGATTGTCGTATATCCGACATTAACGGCTGTGTGGAACGCATCTCTTCTCCAGCGCAGCGTTTTCCCGCAAATAATTAATTCAACATTTCTGCTGTACAGTCAGGAACACTGTCTAAGCTGTCTGCCTGCAAAATACTAATATGGAACCAGAATAGTCGAATCTTTCTGGAGAATTCAAACACACACATTATATTGTGTTGTGTTTTAAGTCATTCAATGTATTGTATTCAATGCAACCCACAGCCCTCCTCAGCATATTGCTATACTAACTTAAGTTCTACTTTTACTGCTGCTGCTTTATTAATGTATTTGGTGTGTAGTTGTGTTGACTCAGCACATAGATAGTTGACCTTAGCACATAGATAGAACTGCTAATCTTGCACATAGATCACATGCAATTTGCACTTTTGTGCCAAATAACCTGCTGACTTCATGAGTATTTTTTGTGTATTTTTCCATTTCAATTTTCATTTTCCCCATTTCCCCAAACTTCTGTTTTGTGAGTGTTTGATGTTAAAGGCTTCTCCACCAGGTGTCCCCATGTTACTGTGAAGATTAAGCATTTTATTGCACTACCACCACTGCTACTGCTACTACTAATGTAAGTAAGAACAATAGAGCACTTTATTCAGTAGTTTCATTTTCTTCCTGCTGCATTGTGTGTTTTATATCATTGTTTAGCTGACAAACTCACACTTTGTGACTATTATCTTTGTATTTTGCCCATATCCACAGATGAATTTGCATATTTTTGGAATCATGTTTTGCACATCTCTTCCTTTGCCTGCTAACCATTTAACACATCGACCTAACCCTAACATTTTATTCCTTAAAACATTTTACATTTTACACTTTGAGTCTTTCTATTTTCTTGAATATTGACGTGTAGTGTCTCCTTTCCTTTCTTCTTCATTTACTGTTATGCACCAGTAAGCCAAGAAACTCATTCTGTGTGCAAAATCTACTTGGCAAAAGGAGTCAAGGGAAACCAGTGATAAAAATGTTTTACATTGATGAGTTCTAAACTCTGTTTTCTTGAAGTTGTACTTCTTCTTTGGTCTGTTCATCCAGCTTCAGCAGTTGGAGGACTCTCCACCAAGTCCGCCTCTTCATCACGGCTAATCTGGTCAATGGACGCATGCTCTGCCAAAGCACGGCTGGGATAATTATCATATTATCATATTAATGGACTTTATGGTAATGGGATGATCAGCTCGAGGGGGCAGCAGCAGGGATTGCTGAGAGGGATGAGCGCTTAACCTGTTTCAATATTTAATTTCTCTCTTTCTCGTCTGCCTTCTGACTCTGAAAGTGCTCATTTATTCTGTTTATCTCTCTCTATCTCCAGCGCTGGAAGCTGCAGGGCTGAGGAGAGAGGTGCTGACCTCTGACCTCTCCAAGAGACTCAGAGAGAGGCTGAGTGGTTCTTTCTCAGACTGTGAGAATCTGTGGTGATTATGAATCATCTCTCCTGCTCCTCTCCTCTCCTCTCCTCTCCTCTCCTCTCCTCTCCTCTCCTCTCCTCTCCTCTCCTCTCCTCTCCTCTCCCTCCTCTCCTCTCCTCTCCTCTCCTCTCCTCTCCTCTCCTCTCCTCTCCTCTCCTCTCCTCTCCTCTCCTCTCCTCTCCTCTCCTCTCCTCTCCTCTCCTCTCCTCTAGAAGAAATGGTAGTAGCAGTCATGTTCATTTTCCCATTTCCTGAGGAATCTTTAAATCTTTGTGGCATTGCATCGATTAATAAATGGATATAGACAGATGTTGGACTCTACATTCTTTATTTTCTGTCTTAAATACAAGGTAGCTCAGCAGAAAGGAATAGGGCAATTCTAGGTCACCAAAATAAGGTTATATGCTTAAACAGAAGGAACAGAATGGAAGTATCTGAGTCCACGCTAATGTCCAGAGGTCTCCAGAGGTCATCTGAGGTCTCCAGAGGTCTCCAGAGGCCTCCAGAGGTCTCCAGAGGTCTCCAGAGGTCCAGAGGTCTCCAGAGGCCTCCAGAGGTCTCATGGCTCCTTGTCCATTATCTCAGCAGTTTTGTGCCTTCACAGTTTTGTAAAATCATGACAATGTGCACCACTGAATTGATATTCAGTAGGATGGAAAAGAATGTAAATAACCACAACAGAGATCAGCTATCTCTAAAGCCTCTGTAGCAAGTTTCTATAATGAGACAGGCCTGAATAATTAAATCACTCTTCTGTTGATTACATTTGTTAATAGACATATCCTAATCCTCCAAAGACATATCCAATCCTAATATGACACAGCCAAAAAAGTACTAAACAACCCCTGATGTGTAAACTTTGTTGTTTTTTCTGTTGTTGTGAATAATCACTGAATTAACTCCATTCTTCCAAACTCAGCTCCATCAAAGATACAGAGCTTTAACCCCAGAGCTGTGACACCCCTAAGACTTTGCATCAAGCAAATATTAGAGAAGTCCAGACAATATGCTTTCTTCTTCTCTGCTATGCTCCCCACGCGTCCCCAGTGTCAGACACCACTGAATCAAACTGTTTAAAAGCAGCAGTGAGAACGACGTTTCAGCCTTACATCAAATATCTGTGTGTTCTGCATATCAAGTTCTGTCCATTTGATCATAATACTGTTATAGTCCGAGCTTTAATGATCCTTTTTTTTTCAACCACAGGAATGTCATGGAGTATTATAGGAATTGTGGAAGTGGTACTTTTTACCTAAGAAACCTCTAAATAAATGATCTGAGTGCTTCTTCCAGCAGTGCCCACAGACCCTTTGATGTCCACCATCCCATGATTTATAGATCAAACCCGCATCGCCCCAACAGGAGACTGAAGATCTGATCTTTTAAGTTGTCCAGAAGCCTGTGTTTGCAAAGAGACCAAAAGAAATCGGTCTGAGCAACAGCGAGGATCTCCATCCAAGCGGTGAGCAGCTCCCAACACTTCCTGATTCAGTAAGAGTGAGAGTTACAACGATCCAGAGACTAAATGCGTTGAGTTTTAAACATTACCCCTAATGCCTGAACCAAAGAGTCAGCGCCCTTAACCATTTATTGAACTGGTCACCCTTCAGGCAGAACTAGGGACGTCCACATCACATTTTTTTGTCCAATCTGATTCTGAGTGTCTGCCGAGGTGCGTTCAGGTACCATCAAAAATGTAAGAATTTGATGATTATTGCAGTTTTTTAAACAATGGTCCCGACAAATCAGTGCTCCACATCTTTTCCACTTGGTTCCAATCCTCTGAAAATGATGTGGTCCAACCCAATTTCCAATCATGTGATCAGATCGGGGACGTCCCGAGGCAGACTGCAGACTGAGTTTGGTTTTTCAGAAAGAGTGAAAGCTTTTGTGAATGTAGTCTGAAAACTGAGTTTTTCTTTAGAGTTTAGAAAAAAAACATGGAAGATTTCGAGAAACATCTCTTAGCAACTGAAAAAAAACTGTAATATGGGGACAAAACTGTGTAATTTTAGGCTGGTGGAGCTCGTAGACCCTGCTTTACTGAGTGACATGTTCCATCATCTGTAAACTGAGAGAATGAGAAGACCAGACCAGACTGGACACAGTCCAGTGTGTAGACTCAGGCTGGATAGGAGCACCATGGAACCAGGCGACTGACCCACATTTTCTAACATGATGATGTTGGCTCTGATTCATGCGCTGAGATATTGAGATTTGGACGCGACCACGGTGACTCCATCCCACACTCATGCTTGAAACCCTGCCACAGTGGCCTGGACTCACATGTGGAAGAAGCAGAGTGGAGTAATGCCTCTTTTCCACTGGATAGTAGCACGTGGCCTTACGTCACCTGGACCGTGCTCTACTCCATCTGTCACCACTAACCAGCAGAATAGATCCTCCTCAAGGCTACATCAAACTTCCAGGACTTTGGCCTGAGTCCAAACCCCAAAATGTCTTCATTCCTCTGTTTATGTCTTGGAGCCTCTATTGTCCTGGTACAGTAGAAGATAAGTATCCATGGGGTGGTATTAAAGAGTCTTTATGACAGTTTTTTGAGGTATTAAATCTTGTTGGTACTCTTCTAAACAATTTATCTGTAAAATGTATCAAGGTCTGATGTATTTATGGGGAATAATAAGAGTCAGTGAGTCGCTTAAGGTTTATTTGAATAAACTTTGCCTTTGGTTTAATTTATTCTCTGGAGCTCTGTTCCTTTCAAGCCGATCCTAGGTCTGTTTTGTGGTTAGGCTCTACACTGCAAATTATTTGGCTCTTACCAAGATAAAAAAGATTCTAGGACTGTCTCAGTTTGCCCTTTGTTGACGATTGTTACTTCCTGACCAATCAACAGCCACACAACTTCAATCGGTTCCTTCTCGGCATTGTTAGAGGTTCAGGCAAATGTCTGATCCAGAACCAGGTACCAAGATCTGCCCAATGGAAAACCCCCATAAAAAGTACAGGCGAGACCTGGCGAGATGATACCTTCTGGTGGAAAAGAAGTGTAAGACCTGGATCTGGCTGAATAAATCATTGAAGAGCGAGCGTGTGGCACCAAGCAGGAAGACAGTGTTTGCTTTGAGTCCTTCCGAGAAACGTCAGACTCAGGATCTTTGGGAACTGTTTGAACCACGCTCAGACGTGACGAGACTTGGAAGCTGACAAAACCAGACTTCATATCACGGGTCGTAACGCCAGCAACACCCTTCAGTGGTTTGTTGCCATGGAGAAGAACGTGTCTATAACACCGAGGGTTCGATGGCATATTCCAAAGATAATGTAAACATATTGGTGGTATATCAAAGCTAGTTCAAACATTTATTTTATATAAAACCAGTCATGAGGCCATTTCTTTGACACTTCCATTGAATTGTTTTTAGTTTTATTCCTGTATTTCATACACATAGATGCATTGGAGGTCCTATACACAGTAGGTATGGAAACACGGATTGTTGATTGCTATGAATCAACTGAAACTTATCCCCTCTACACTGTGTGGGAACCAGTTTGAGGAAGCTGAACCAGGAGAGACATTATCTTATCTGCTGCCTCCAGTTCTGCACTGTCTGGAGTTTTGGGTCAAGAACGTAAAAGTTGAATATTTTCCAAATGACAGCTGGGCTGACATCTCCATGAAGAGCAACACACCCTGGAGACAGGCCAGGGCACACTTCCCCTTCTCCACACTAATCCCCTAAAAACACCACTGTGATGGCTGCTGAGGCACCAAATGGCTTCCGAGAGCTTTTGACACCCATTGATCCCCCCCCCACTCCCAGGCAGTGATATTAATTCACTCTGGCCTCCTGGATGTGAGGGTGGCAGTGTGCTGAGAGGTCACTTTTGAGCCATTACCGTGTTCAGTCCTTGAAGACGTGGTGCCGCCGGGGTCAGTGCCAGAGCAGCAGATTCAGACGAGTCCCCAGCGCTCCGTCTCAGCCCGGCTGAATTATTCATCCCTAATATTTGATAAACCTCGTCACTCACGGACCAGCCCGCCACAGACTGACCCCTCGCTGCCCCGGCGGCTTCATACGTGACATTTTCAAACTTAATTAATAAGGAGCTCAATGGAGTGTTAAATCGAGGTCGCTGGGAAATTATAAGGTAATGGCCAATCACAGAGCCCCGTGGACCGGCTCCTGGGGAGAGGTGACTGTGCTGGAGGAAAGACCAGCCTGTCACTCTGAACCAGTTACTGACAACATGTTTGACATTCTGGTAGTTAAAGCTACAACCTGTTGTTGGATTTGATTGGTAGGTAGAGGAGTAAGAGGCTAGGTAGGGAGTTAGGTAACTAGGTTGGTGGGCGATTAGTTTGGTTAATTGTTAGGTAGGTAGGGTAGTTTGGTCCGTACGTAAATGGGAGGGTGACCAGCTTGGTTGGCAGGTAACTGGGTTGGTTGGTTGGTAGATAGAAGGGTAAGTAGGTAGGTAAATATGTAGATAGCTTGGCTGCTAGGTAGATGAGAGGTTGGTAAGTAGGATGGTTAGTAGGTAAGGTATGGGTAAGCAGGTAACTTCTTTGGTTGGCTAGGTGGTGATTGGTCAATGGGTAGGTTGGTTGGATAAGATAACTGGGTAGATTGGTAGAAAGTTAGATAGGTAACTAGTTAGGTTGTAAGTAGGTCGGTAGGTAACTGGATTGGTTGGTTGATTGGTGAGTAGATGGGTAGGTATGTAAGTATTTAAGTAAGCAGGTAACTAGGTGGGTGGGTAGCTAGTTTGTACCATAGGCAAATGAAACATTTTGAACCATCGCACAGTTGAATATAAACAGTAGGAGAATGAGTATGTCCACTTCTGTGTTCCACAGTGAAACTCCCTCCATCTGTCCAGATGTGGAGTTGAACAGTCTGATTCTATATTTACATTTTGTTCTAAGCTGAGCTAAGTAGACGCTGCCACAGATGCATTTTCAGGCAGATACGATGCAGCCAAAGTTCCTTCCTCTCAAGCCTCCTGGACGCTTTAATGAAGCCGGGTTGGTAGAGGCTGTGGGAGAGTGATAAGACTCCGGGATTTGATGCTCTTACACGTTGAGAACACTCTGGCTTAAACTATGTGTCTCTTAGTGCTACGGCACAAGCCTGCGGGGGCTTTACAGCCTTAATTTCTTGTAATGAAGCAGTCAGGGATTATGGAATTACCCAAATTAATTGTGTTTATCGGCAAACGCTCCAGCTTTAATTGATGACTGTGGTGTCTTTATTGAGGCATTAGGCCGGCGCTGCTGATGCACTCCCTTGTTTGCATTTATTCTCTTTTATATTCTCACTTTGATTCTGTTCTGCCAGAGCGCTCGGACGGCTTTACAACAACTGCTGAATATTCATGATGCTTAAGTGAAGTGTCTCTGAGCGCTGGGACCAGAGTGCAGATATTTCTTGAAAGCTGACCCTTTAAGTTTTCCCCCAGTGCGTTCAGCCCCCAGCGCTTTGCATTTCAATCAGAAAATGTACATCTGTGAGAGTAGAACATGCAAGGGTGTCATTCTCATTCTGCTGCCGTCTCGCGGCTTTGTTTTCCATCCATCCCGGGTTAATGCCTCGGCCGCCGTACGCTCTGCTCCTACAATTAGATGCAAATCTTCTGAGGAGGTTCCATCCTGGACACTCGTCCAAGTAAGACAGATATCCTAATTATCACGAGTGCACAGCAGCGTCCCTGTAGGCCTGCAGCTGCTATTAGGGAACAGTTTGATCAAAGCAGTGCAGAGGTCTGGTGGCGCCTCACACCCAGGTGAAGACACTGTGTCTTATCTCTCACTGTCTGCTTTTCTTTGGATATTGCTCAGTAGTCTCAGCAGAGACCTGCGCGCGCCCACCACTAGATGGCACTTTAGCTGCATGCAGGTAGGCTGAAATTGAGTCATTCTGATTGGATGAAAAATATGATTAAAAAAATAAGCAAGCGTGCACAAATAAATGTAAATGAATGAATCTCTCCCAATTAGTCAGAAAGATAATGAGAGTGAGGAGAGAGGAAGAGAGGAAAATCAAACAGTTTGATCACAGTGGAAGCAATAAGACATTAGCATACCACATTAAATGAAGTGTCCAGTGCTGTGATATCGACCTGCAGTATTCAGCTCACACCGTTTAAATCCAGCCTCATTAGCTTTGCCCTGCAGACTTGGGTAGAATATCTAGTCTCACGCATGTGGTTGGATTGTTCCAGAATGTGGATCCTGTACTGCATTAGATATGAGAAGTCTGCCAACAACTGTCTGTTTTTTGTAAAACCATTATTAACTGTTTTGTGACGGACTCAGAAGTATTGAAACAAAACGTATTCACAGCCTCCGGCTGTGTGAGAGTCTCGCTCCATTATTCTGACAATAAAGGATAAGGAGAGTGAACGAAAGCGTAAAAGTAGGAAAAAAAAGAAGAAGAGTGCGTCTCCAATAACAGAGACCATGGCAGCCAATTTGGAAATGTATCCGCAGAATGTATCGTAGTATATGTGGTGTCCTTCAGACTTCATGGTATAGATGTATTTGTACTTAAAATGTAGGGTAAAAATATAACATGCGTATATTATACTTAAATACTTTCAGATACCTAATGATCATCCCTTAGGGGCTGAAAGAAAAGCAACAATAAATAACGATAAATTAATGACCACACAATAATTTCAATAAAAAATAATAAAAGTAGTGGTTTAATGGTCCGAGATCAGTCTTACAGGTGGACAGGTGGACTACGTTTTAAAACACAAATCAGCATAATATACAACAACATGCTGTAAGATAAGATTAGAATGAACTTAATAGTCATTTTGCATTGTATCGACCAGTATCAGCCATTTTTCTGAATAAGAATAATACATTTCATCATCATCAGTTTCATTATTTAACATATTAGTCGCACAGGAGGAATTTGCTCGCTTAATTCTACAACACAACATGAAACCCAGTTAACTCAAACCTAAACATAGGTTTAGTGTTGTCCTCGTCTCTCTTCCCTCTCCTCCACATGGAAAACCTCTCTCACCGTTTGAATAGCCTGGCACATCTGGACGCGCTCATTGGCCGCCACCGGCGGGGGGAGTCCGGGGGAGTCCGCGTGGGCAGCTCCACTCTGTGCCCGCCTCCTCCCCCTCCCTGCGCCCCTGCGCCCCGGCCGCAGTGGTTCAGTCCTGCCCGGCTGCTCCAGCCCCGGTGATCAGAGCGGAGCAGAAGCTGCGGAGCCGCGGAGAGACCAAGCCGGCCTCCGTCCCCGCTCCAACCCAACACACACACACTCACACACACCCACACACACCCACACACTCCACACACACCCACACACACACACACCAGGACGACCAGGACCTGCTGAGCCTCCTCCAGCTGGAGCTCCAGCTGCACCGCCTCCTCCATCCATCCCCGGTGCAGCCTCCTACACAACCTCCTCCAGCTCCAGCTGCAGCCTCCTCCTCCTCCAGCCTCAGCCTCTGGATCCTCCAGCTGCACCTCCTTCAGACCCGTCTCCTCCAGAGCCTCCTCCTCGTCCTCCAGAGCCTCCTCCGTCCCGGCATGAAGCAGCCTCTGAGCGAGCTGATGAGGATGAGCAGGATATGTCGGATGGTCTTTGCCACCTGTTTGGGATCTTTTATTCTGGTCATCTTTTATTTCCAAAGTATGTTCCAGCCAGGTAGGAACCTCCTCCTTTCTCTCCTCTCTTTCCTCTCTCCTCTCCTTGCATGCTTGTATACTGTATGTGTGTGTGTGTGTGTGTGTGTGTGCGGACAGTGATGTGTTGCATCTCCAGATTTAAACACATCTGTGTATTGATGTGGACAGACACTGGTTTTCCATGTGGTCCAGCTCTGGTCTTTATGGAGCTGGGTGTGATCGGACAGTGGGAGAGCTGCCTGCACACATGCCACCGGCAACGTGGTGTGGTGCCGGAGACAATGGTTATTTATTTATTTATTATTTATTTATTTATCCCGTGTTGAAAGCCACTCTGAGGCGCTTGTCTATCACATAAAGCACCTTCGGGGAGCAGTTAGGACGCGTGTCCTGCCGGATCTGTTCTGCTGAATAATTCATGGTGCAATGAAAGGAAACCTACCCACAGCAGCAGGGACTCCCCGGGGACGCTTTGCTTTAAAGCCTCTTAAATTGGGCTATTTTATTATGCTCCTCCTTTTCATTTTTTTAGCGTTTTAATGAATCACCAGAGTCAGTGGACGCACCCACACCTCCATCCACAACAGGTTTACTGTGCAGGAGGCTGCTTGTTTCCCAGGAGCACAAAGAGAAGCTCTCACAATAACATGATGATAGTAATGATGATAATAATCTCCATGGGATGAGCTGCTGCTGATGCCAGGTCCGGAGGTGGCACACAGCTGTGTGTATGTGAGAGAGAGTGAGATGAAGGAGAAGCACATGGGAACATCCTGGGATGCCAGTGATCTCTGAACTTCATCAGTGTCACTGCTCGGGTTCATCCAGCACTTCATCTCTGATGCTCCACAAGGAAAACCACCACTTGTGAAGATCCATGGAGCTTGATTCTGTCAGGTTGTGTTTGATTGTCCCACAGATTAAAGTGGAGTGCACTCTATCTATCTATCTATCTATCTATCTATCTATCTATCTATCTATCTATCTATCTATCTATCTATCTATCTATCTATCTATCTATCTATCTATCTATCTATCTATCTATCTATCTATCTATCTATCTATCTATCTATCTATCTATCTATCTATGTGTTTGCCTTAGTCCTCTCCATCGATGTGATATCAAAGTCTTCTCTCCTCCAGCAGCAGATCAATACGTGGATCATATTCTCCACGTATCAGACTGATAGAGCCGTCTGTCTGGTCTCCCGTTGATTAGGCGTTTTCTCTCTAACAGCCCGTGGACCTTCTCGAGCGGTTTGCACGTTGAGTGGAGGTGACAGATCCACAGTGAGCTCTTCTCACCTCTATTTTTAGCCTCTTCAGTCACGTAGGGCTGGAATCTGAAGGCATCTCCGTGGCAAATGGAGATTTTTGTGGATGTTTTGCTGTTTTCCAGTCGCAGACTGTGTGAGATGAAGCAGGATTGTGTGCTAGAACCCAGCAAAGCAGCAGTAGCTACGGGGCTGCAATGAATGACTGTCTTTGTGGTGGTTTTTTGTGGTAAATAATGGTGGAAATAGTTCAAGCCTGTTGTCTATGTCGCCTTCTCCTCAACAACATTCAACAGACTGAAGAGAGCAGAAAATACTCACATTTAAGAGGCTGAGATCAGAGAAACGTCACTTTGTGTCTTAAATCATTGTTATCTTGATGAATGGTTGTGAGAGTAGATGAATGTTTCATTAATCGCTCAGCTGTTGCAGCTCTGTGTAGGAATAAAACTCCAGTTTACCAAATGGGAATTAAACTGGTAGTTATGGTCCTGGCTCAATGTGAAGAAGATCCAGTCATCCATCCTTACCTCCTCCCTTCCTTCCTCCCTCCTTCCCTTCCTCCAGTCCTTCCTCCCTCCTTCCTTCCTCCCTTCCTCCCTTCCTCCCTCCTTCCTTCCTTCCTCCCTCCTTCCCTCCTTCCCTCCTCCCTCCTTCCCTCCTTCCCTCCTTCCCTCCTTCCTTCCTTCCCTCCTCCCTCCTGTTTCATTGATTTTCCACAGTATCACCTGTTTCTTCTCTCCTTCGTGGCTCCTTATTACAGTGCATTACGGTTGACGTACCTTTACAGCCCGAAGGATAGAATCCGATCGATTTATCGATCCATTGGATTGATTTTGTCTTCTAAGCATCATGGACATTTGCTTGTGTTAGTTTCTTCCTTGTCCCGCGGCTTTTGTTTTCTACTATAAATACAGCGACTGGAGCTTCGTCTCAACTGGTGGTCGATCTAGTCCCAGATAATAGACCTGTTCCATCATTTTGTGTGTGTGTGTGTGTGTCTGTGTGTGTGTGTGTGTGTGTGTGTGCTCCTGCTGGGCTCTCTGAGCAGACTGAGACCTCGTAGTCACATTAAAAGAGTTTCCAGGCGTTCCAGGGAATTGATTGTAGAGAGGAATTGAATCAGGGCTCCATTAAACGCCTGTCGAGGATCCCTGGGTCCAGCTCTCACGTTTGTGCCAATCTCTGCAGGCGTTGCATCAGCCACACACACACACACACACACACACACACACACACACACACACACACACACACACACACACACTCTGCTGTATTATGGTGATGACAGGGTGCTGCGTGCAGGATGCTCTGATTGAAGAGGAGATGTGTTTGTGCAGGAGCAGGGATTGAAGGTTTAGAGCTGCTCTATACTGTCCTTGTCTTACAGTGTGTCTCTGACTTCCTTCCACATCTTCCTCCTCCTTCTTCTTTTTTTTGCTTTTTCTTTTACCTGTGTCACTTTCCTTTCCTCTTGGCCCCCTCTTCCGGGTCCTCGGTGCAGACAGATTCCTGGGGAGCGTCTCCAGGCCTCAGGCATGTTAAGCAGCTCTGGGAATCTGCTCCCGGCCTCTCCGGGTAAACTCTCACCTCTGTCCCAGGAGCGCCGGGGTCGCGACCCCTTGTAAAAGTGATGGGTGGCCGCTCGACAAATACACGTGCAAGCGCCGGACTCTGTTTCGTCTGTCGCACTGAAGAAGCTCAGAGCGAAGAGGACAGTGAACAGAAAGCCTTTGTCGTCATTTAGAAACGATCATCTTTGTAGTTTCGATCAGATGTTTGGTTTAGCAGTGAACATAGTTCACAGATCAGCTGCTTAAATGACTTTTATCTTGTCCCCACCTCAATGATGTTCAACCTCACATCACGGAGACTAAAAGAAACCAGAACATATTCACATTAAAGGAGCTGAGATCAGAGAACTTCATCTGTTGAAGTCTTTCTCAAACCAACTAATCCATTATGAAAATCACTCGATTAATCGATGAGTTGTTGCAGCTGTGTTGTCATTTTACAGAACAGAGTTGAAGAAATCGATACGTCGGAGTACCTGACACGAATGCTAGGACCTCAGATTAAAAGTTGGATGCCTTATTGACTAAAATCACTTTCCACTCTTTTCTTAGAGCTCACATTTGTTTCTTCATTTCTTAAGTTACAGGAAGGCGAGCTCCTTGGCTTTGGGGCTGATTGTGGGGCCAAATGAAGCCGGGAGCGTTTTTCTTCCTCAATTACGGACTCGACTGTCAAGCAGAGTTGGCAACAAGCAAATTCCTTTGTGAAATGTTCACTAAATAGATCCAGAGGGTAAAGATTGGTAGAGAGCCTATGGGAAACCAGAACATGCACTGTACCTAAACTGGATGTTATGATGCCGTATCTTAAAGAGTTTTCCACTAAATACTGAGGGATTTTTGGGTATCATGACTTGGATGAAATCCAAAGAAACCTGAGTGGACTTCTCCTCCACAAGTCTGAATTTAAGTTAAAATTAATCTGGGGAAGAAAAAGAAAGAAAGAAAGAAAGAAAGAAAGAAAGAAAGAAAGAAAGAAAGAAAGAAAGAAAGAAAGAAAGAAAGAAAGAAAGAAAGAAAGAAAGAAAGAAAGAAGGAAGGAAAGAAAGAATGAGAGAAGGGGAAGCCAATCTGACAAAACGACTCCTGGCATCATGGGAAAATTTGCATCAGACCATCACTCAGCTCATTTAAGATGCCTGCTGACAGCGGTCCCGTCTCCCCTCTCTGAAATATGGACTCATGAATTTCAGGCGGCAAAAAAGCTTTCTCCCAAATGAGTCCGAGGAGTTTCTGAAAGCAGAAATCCGTCGTACCTCCCACGCTCGTTCCCAATGTTCCCGTTTTTAAAAGAGGAAGAGGTTCGATCGCTTGGAGAGGTCAGAGAGGCGAGGAAGGAGCGTTCTCTGTCCTCCTCAGGGATAAATGGAGGTTGTCAGGCGTGTTGGTGCCCTCCCACCTCCCGTCTGTCTCTCTGCATCCACTCTGAGCCAGAGGTCACTTTGAGGCTGCGACAGATCCACTTTATCTGACAGGGATCTAAGAGCAGCCACGCTCTGGCCTTCCCATCCACACACACACACACACACACACACACACACACACACACACACACAGACAGAATACATTGGTTCAGAGGCTGAAAAGGTTGCTGGTGAAAAGGGGAAAGCTTGTGTGTTGTTCTGTTCTGTCGCTCAGATCCACAGAACTCGTGTTGTTGATTTGATGGTCGCCCGTCTGGGACATTCCAGGACACGGGAAGATCAACGTGTCAGGATTCAGTCTGCTGTCATACGTAATATCTCTAAAAACGAAATCCTCAGAAAGGCTCCAAACGGTGTGTCCAGTGGTTCCGTGCGGCTGCATTAAGTAGCGGCTAAGATGCTCGTTTATTAGCATTAGCTCAGTGGCATCAAATAGGTTTTAGATGAGTTCAGTGTTTCTGACGGAGCTAGACTGCTTAATTAGAATAATCAAATCTAATCAGGACCCGGATTCGGATAAGCAGCTGAAGATGAGAGTAGAGAGTAGTTTTATGTTATTTCGTGAACCAAACCATTAATTAATTAATGAAGAAAATGAGAGAAATCATTGTTGCAGGTCTAGTGGTGGCAGCATCTGAGCCAGCTGCATGTTTCTGGTTCATGCTGATGTGTTGAGCAGTGTGTTTTCCTTTCTTCTTCCTCTCGTCTACATCGTGGGATAGTAGAGCATCGTCTGTGTAGACAGTGAACCTGTCACTCTTATCCTAATGCTTCCCAAGACCCACCAGGTATGTTCTGGTTCCCACCATAGATCTCAGATCTTTACAGGTTCTGAACCAGAACTGAGAACCCTCGGTGTGAAAGCAGAATGAGTTCCTTCTGCATTTTTAGGAAGACTGCGAGGCTGCAGAGCATCGCCATCGGTTGCTGTGGTGTCTTTGTGAAGTGGGATATTTCAGCGTGTGACTGTGTGTGTGTGTGTGTGTGTGTGTGTGTGTGTGTGTGTGTGTGTGTGTGTGTGTGTGTGTGTGTGTGGGCTGCAATGACAGCTCTGCTCTGAGTGGGAACCTGCTTGTGCACTCAGGCCTCAAAGTCACACGCTCACATTTCACATCTCCCACAAAGCTCCTGTGTGGACCCCGCTCACCTCGCTCCCAGTCCCAACATGATTTTTTTAGCTGCGTGTGTGTGTGTGCGTGTGGGTGTGCATGTGTGTGTGTGTGTGTG
>CM055209.1:1603004-1618004 GCA_029224185.1 Karalla daura | reverse complement strand
TGCAAATTAAGCATGCGCGGCACACACACACACACACACACACACACACACACACACACACACACACACACACACACACACACACACACACACACATTTATCACAGTCAGAAAACCTTGGAGATTGTAAATGTTACTGCACAAATTAACCTTTAACTCGCCGCCAGGAAAACACGCCTGCGCGGGTGCTGGATGAGAAGGACTCGTCCCCAGGGGATCGAGAACGAGTGTGAGGAGCCCTCGTTAGGCCGAACTACTAACTAACTACGAACTACTGGCTGCAGGCACAAGTGGAAACGTATGTTCAAGAAAAAAAAGGAAAAGAAATCAGTGAGATTCATCCTCTCATGACTTCCATTGACTGCTTTATACCCAGCGTGTGTGGCTGGTGGCTCCTGGAGTCTGTCCCAGAGCTCATAGGGCGAGAGGAAGTGCACACACACACACACACACACACACACACACACACACACAGCATTCACTCCACACACACCTAGAGGAAGTGTAGAGTGTCCAGTTGGCTTGGGGCTGATTGTTTTTTGGATGCTGGGAGGAAACCAGAGTATGAGGAGAGAACCTGGAGATCATGCTAATGTCCCCGGGCCCCGGGGCCACAGCTCCAGCTGAGCCTCCTCCACCTCCAGCGACCGTGTTGCTCACTGATCCGCCGAGACTCCCTGCAGTCGCGCTGTGGCCCAGAAAAACCAGAAATCAAGAGAATCCAGAAATCAAGAGAACCCAGGCCTCTGCAGCGTCCAGCCCGGGCTCTAAGGCGCCTTTGATGGAGCAGACCAGAGGCAGACACTCCACTGAGGGACCAGAAAAGAAGAAGTGAAAGCACTTTTTCTTTTCTCAGTATTTTATCTGAAGGTTTTCCAATGCACCAACAAGTCGACCAGGTACCAACTTGAATAACAGGAGAAAACTAAAAAAATGCTGATATTATGATAATATGATCCATAATATAGTTCCTTAATATCTAAATACATGTATATGTGTATGTGTGTAACTCAGGGTAAAAAAAAGCAGAAGGCAGAGTATAACAACACACACACACACACAAACCTGTTTAACAACAGTACCAGTCAACGCAGTAGACGTGTGGTCAGATGCAGATGTCAAAGGTGACATTGAGAGGGATTTAGGAGATAAACAGCTGCGAGGTCACTGCCGACACATACAGTCCCATGAACTGAACGGATCTGACCTCAGAGCTGACCCCAGTCTGCAGGCAGGTGATGGTCAGACTGGTTGGGTGGGTCTCCATCGGTTGTGGAATCGTTAGGATGACCCTGTTGTGAGTCTGGTGGACCGGGGTGGGAGGAGGAACCTCTCGGATCAGTTTTCTGTCGACTAAATCACTTTGTTCCCGGTTCCATTCTGCTCCGAGACGAGCTGTTGAAGTTGTTAAAAGGCCAGCGAGACTGCAAACGAGACTTTAGGGTTAAGAGCTTCCCTTTCTATTACCATTGATTTTACAAGTGGGCTCCTGGGTCATTCTTCACCGGAGTCACTGTGATCGTTAAAGAGGAACTGAAGTGAATATCTGCTCAGATTTGTACTAATCCAGCCACTAAACACCCTAACATACCATCAAATACTTAATACCGTTAAACACCAACCTTTTAGCACCAAATGTTCTGCACGGAGGTGCTAAGAAGTCAATCTTTGGGCTGAATGCTTCACTTTGCTTCACCATTTTCCCCCTTTTCCACAAATACCGACTAATAAAGCAGCTTTAAGAAACCCGATGAATGGAGCCCAAAGTGCCAAAGGATCCACCAAGCTGCAGCGTGACACAGTGGCTGCCATTGTTGTTTGTTTGTGTAACTGTACATTCATCATTTCCTCACAAGTCTCTCACAAACACACACACACACACACACACACACACACACACACACACACACACACACACACACACACACACAGAGGATCCCACCTCCCCTCCAAACCGCTGTAAACGTAGCGTCTGTGGTGCGGTGTCTGGCCGGGTCACGCCAGGACACAGCATGTCTGAACATGGCCCAGAGGGATGAAGGGGAGGAGGAGGAGGAGGAGGAGGAGGAGGAAATAAACAGAGGAAGGACAGAGAGCCTCTGGACTGGGTAGTAAAGAGGGCAGAGATCGTGCCAGTCTGTGTGTGAGAGGATGCGAGGACTTGAGGGGAGAATAAATCCTTCAAGTTACTGAGGCTCTTAATCCAGAGCCAGTTACTTTGAACAAATCAACACATCCACCATACTGGGGCTTTAACTGGTTTGTGGTGGGGAGGACTGGAGGCTGGGCCTCACGCCCCCGACGTTGCTGCTGCTTCCTGTCAGGACCAGCTGGGGACGACGGCTGCTTGTTGTTTCCTGAGTTTCTCTTTGTTTACTCACATTTTTATTCATTTCATTTTGTAATTTTGACGATGAGGACGATTATTATTCTTAGCACTGATGTTATTGATGTTTTCTCTCAGGCTGTTTTTCTGATTTTATTTATCTTTATTTTTTAAAAATGCTACTTCATCATCTCAGTTGTGAGGTAATTCATGGCTGTGGCTGTTTGGGGGTCAGACAGGACGGAGGTGGGAGTGATTTCACGCTGGCCTCCTCTCATCAATCGATCAAACGTTCACCGAGCTGTGATCGACCGATCGATCAGTCCGGGAAATCGTTGACAGAGTAGAAACTAGAAAACCTGAAACTATCTCCACCTGGAGAATATCGTACAGAATATTGAGAGTTAAACAAAAAGAAAGATGCGATTCTGACGTCTGTATGCTAAAAGCTAAGCTAAAGACTGCTAAACACTTAGCTTAGCACAACAAACGGAACCTACATCTTGTTTTATGTGAAAGGCAGAGAACTTGATAAGAAAGATAAAAATCACATCCTGTGGTTCCAAGCTCGGAACTAAACAAGAAGCGACATGTTAATCAGATGAATGAATCTGTAGGAATGCAAAGCTCGCTGTTAGCTTCATCGTCACAACAAGATAGAGGAAGAGTGAACTTCACCTCATCATGTTTTGTGAAGCAAGAAAAATCTGTCTTCACTCGATTTTTATTCCGCTCAGTCAAACCGGGTGGAATTGAAATCACAGAAGGAGAATGAATCATTTTTAGTCTTTGTCCTGTGTTTCATAGCTTCTATGTTAACACCAGACAAGTTCTAGGAACTTGGAAGATAAAGTCACAAAGAGTCACGTTAAGGCACGTTATCACATCTAGCATGCTATCAGCTCCTGCTGGTCGCTACAGCTACAGTAGCTAATCATGTCCTGTTGATATGACGGCCACGCTAGCACGTCACGGCTGCAGACAGAAAAGAGCTGTTTGTGTCGTTTGTCTGAACGAGTCGTACGCTCGGCTTCAGCCGCAGCCAGACCGCAGAGCCTCGTTACAGCCGAGGCTTAATGACAGCTGTCTGCGCCTCTGATCCGCTCCGTCTGCAACACGCTGGTTCTCTGTCCCTGCTCAGGCTGCAGAGTCTGAAGCTCCCAGACCAGTCTGGAGCTCCCAGACCAGTCTGAAGCTCCCAGACCAGAGTCTGAAGCTCCCAGACCAGTGTGACGCTCCCAGACCAGTGTGACGCTCCCAGACCAGTCTGAAGCTCTCAGACCAGAGTCTGAAGCTCCCAGACCAGTCTGAAGCTCCCAGACCAGTGTGACGCTCCCAGACCAGTGTGACGCTCCCAGACCAGTCTGAAGCTCCCAGACCAGTGTGACGCTCCCAGACCAGTGTGAAGCTCCCAGACCAGTCTGAAGCTCCCAGACCAGTCTGAAGCTCCCAGACCAGTCTGAAGCTCCCAGACCAGTGTGACGCTCCCAGACCAGTCTGAAGCTCTCAGACCAGAGTCTGAAGCTCCCAGACCAGTGTGACGCTCCCAGACCAGTGTGACGCTCCCAGACCAGTGTGACGCTCCCAGACCAGTCTGAAGCTCCCAGACCAGTGTGACGCTCCCAGACCAGTGTGAAGCTCCCAGACCAGTCTGAAGCTCCCAGACCTGTCTGAAGCTCCCAGACCAGTCTGAAGCTCCCAGACCGGTGTGACGCTCCCAGACCAGTCTGAAGCTCTCAGACCAGAGTCTGAAGCTCCCAGCCCAGTGTGACGCTCCCAGACCAGTGTGACGCTCCCAGACCAGTGTGACGCTCCCAGACCAGTCTGAAGCTCCCAGACCAGTGTGACGCTCCCAGACCAGTGTGAAGCTCCCAGACCAGTCTGAAGCTCCCAGACCAGTCTGAAACTCCCAGACCAGTCTGAAGCTCCCAGACCAGTCTGGAGCTCCCAGACCAGTGTGACGCTCCCAGACCAGTGTGAAGCTCCCAGACCAGTCTGAAGCTCCCAGACCAGTCTGAAACTCCCAGACCAGTCTGAAGCTCCCAGACCAGTCTGGAGCTCCCAGACCAGTGTGACGCTCCCAGACCAGTGTGAAGCTCCCAGACCAGTCTGAAGCTCCCAGACCAGTCTGAAGCTCCCAGACCAGTCTGAAGCTCCCAGACCAGAGCTAACGAGTCCTCAGGTCATGTCAGGTCACACAGAGTCGCGTCAGGTCATGTAATTGTTCATGTGAGCAGCAAGGCAAAGCAGCCAATCAGCATAAACCCCATGTGTGGTTGCCAGATAAGCATGAAAGGACGCTAGGGCTGTGCAGAAATGATAACAATCCGCTAACATTGTGTCATTGTGAATAAGTCAGATTAACGTCTTTATTTGTCTTAATACGATACTAAAATAAATGAAGAAAATAATTAATAAATAAGAAAAACAAATAAAAACTGCTCAAATAAATAAGAAAAAGTAATAAATAAAACTGAACAAAATGATGCTTAAATTAACTAATAATACTGGATGACTTTGTCTGAATATCCGTGGCCTGGCCCTTTAAATCCCATAGCTAAAGGTGCATCGTACAAACAGATTAACTCATTCAGAGAGTTGTTCATATTTTACACAGATCTGTTACTTCTGTTTACCTGCTAGTTAGCTGCTAGTTACGTCACTGTTTCATTAGTGACTTGTTCTATTACCGTCACGTTGTGTTACCAGTGTTCATACAAACACTGTAATCTGTAGCCTTCACCCACCTCTTCTATTCTGTTCTCTTCTATAACGGGGAAACTGAAATTAGATTCTCTCTGCCCGCCTCCAGCTCTCCCCATCCTCCGCTTTGATCCTGATCATTTTTCCTGCCCCTTGTTTTTTTTTTGCTGCGGTCGCTCATTTCGTCGCCGAGGAGAATCTGGGAGTAATCTGTCACCCTCCACCTGAGCAGCCCCATCTGTCCCCAGCCCTCAGCGTGTGTGTGTGTGTGTGTGTGTTGGTGCGTGTGTGTGTGTGTGTGTGTGTGTGTATGTATACAGCCGAAGGTTATCCATCTGTGAGTGCGCTGAATCACGGGCGGCGGTGATTAGGAGATATTTATGACGGCCGGGCCGGGCATCTGTTACCTGCTGATAGAGGAGGTAGAAGGAGGGATGAGGGAGGAAGGAGGGAGGAAGAGGAACAAAGAGAGAGAGAGAGAGAGAGGGAGAGAGAGGGAGGGAGGGAGGGAGGGAGAGAGAGACAGAGAAGGAGAGAGAGAGAGAGAGAGAGAGGGAAGGTGGGAAACTAATGCCCAGAGCTTTTTTACACCTTTCCTCCCACCAACGGCTTGGCTCCGCAGGCGGGATGCGGTTGCCGTGGCGACGGGGAGGGAAGCGGGAGCAGGGTGGCGCTCTGGTGGAGTTTTTTCTTCACTTCGCAATTTAGGTGTTTGTTGTTGGGTGGGAGGAGGTGGGGGTTGGGGTGGTTTCAGGTGGAGGTGTGAACACATTTTAGTTGGAGTAAAATTTAAAGGAGACATGATAGATACCTCATGGTGACTACAAGTACTATGAACCTACTCATAGTACTAGCATGGTTAGATGCTTTTAGGGCCGTTCAGGGTTAGAGCAGTTTGTGGTTCCTGGTTCCTCCTCAGGTTCTTCCTCAGTCTCTGGTTCCTCCTCTGGTTCTTCCTCAGTCTCTGGTTCCTCCTCAGGTTCTTCGTCAGTGTCTGGTTCCTCCTCTGGTTCTTCCTCAGTCTCTGGTTCCTACTCAGTCTCTGGTTCCTCCTCTGGTTCTTCCTCAGTTCCTGGTTCCTCCTCTGGTTCTTCCTCAGTCTCTGGTTCCTCCTCAGGTTCTTCCTCAGTGTCTGGTTCCTCCTCTGGTTCTTCCTCAGTTTCTGGTTCCTCCTCTGGTTCTTCCATAGTTCCTGGTTCCCCCTCAGGTTCTTCCTCAGTGTCTGGTTCCTCCTCTGGTTCTTCTTCAGTCTCTGGTTCCTCCTCAGGTTCTTCCTCAGTGTCTGGTTCTTCCTCAGTCTCTGGTTCCTCCTCAGTCTCTGGTTCCTCCTCAGGTTCTTCCTCAGTCTCTGGTTCCTCCTCAGGTTCTTCCTCAGTCTCTGGTTCCTCCTCAGGTTCCTCCTCAGTCTCTGGTTCCTCCTCAGCTTCTTCCTCAGTCTCTGGTTCCTCCTCAGTCTCTGGTTCTTCCTCAGTCTCTGGTTCCTCCTCAGTCTCTGGTTCCTCCTCTGGTTCTTCCTCAGTCTCTGGTTCCTCCTCAGTCTCTGGTTCCTCCTCTGGTTCTTCCTCAGTCTCTGGTTCCTCCTAAGTCTCTGGTTCCTCCTCAGGTTCTGGCTCTAACATATCAGGCTGGATGTGGAGCCATTGCTCCATCATTCATTAATAAAGAGTCAGATAAAGACGTGTACAGTTACGTAGAGTCAGGGCTCAAAAGAATCAAAAAGGTGTCCCATAGCTTCTATGTTCTCACCAGAGAATGAGGCTGTATGGTCCATTCATCCGTTCTAGGCCTCCTTAGACTGTTTTTCACTTCATTCCGTGGGGTTTTTAGGAGGTTTCCTTTTTTTTTCAAGCCACACAATTACAAGATCCTTTAATTGGGATTTAAAAATGAAAGTGAGGTTTCCACGTGGCGCTGGCGGAGGAAAGCTTGGGAGTTTGGGACGAGGTAATTAGAGATGACACAGACGAGATGATCCATCCTCCGCTGACCACAGAGACTGAGTGCCAGAGTGCTTCCAGTACATGGACTGAACTTTGATTTCTCCTGTTTTTATGAGCATGGACATTTAGACTGAGGCAGACGTCTTCTGCTTCCTAATCTCCTTTGGTTTATTAGTCACTGAAAACATAAAGCTCCCCACTTAATCCACGCTTCTCCTCCGTCTGATACGGTACAGCGCTTTGCTCCAGAGCTGATCAGCAGAGTGACTCCTCGGTCTGAATAATCACTGCCGTCTCTTCAGTTTCTCTCGCTTCGTTTGTGACAGATTTCTCTGGATGTCACAGCTTCACAGCTTCAGACCCGTGGTGTAGAACACAGGACGCATGCACCTTAACCCTGAGGCATCAAAGCCTGCTGAACCTGAAATGAGGCTGCTGAACCAAAGCCTGGTACCCAGGGGTCTGGTTACTACCAGTCCACATAACTGTGGAGCTGGTAGCTACTGGCCTGGTAGCTACTGGCCTGGTAACTAATGACCAGGTTATTAACATTCTGGTAACTACAGGTCTTCTGAACACAAGCCTGGTAACTAAGGGCTTGGTTACTAAGAGTCCAGTAACTGTGGTTCTGGTAACTATGGCTGTGGTAACTATGGTTCTGGTAACTATGGTTCTGGTAACTATGGTTCTGGTAACTAAGGCCCTGGTTACTATAGTTGTGGTAACTAAGGCCCTGGTAACTATGGTTCTGGTAACTATGGTTCTGGTAACTATGGTTGTGGTAACTAAGGCCCTGGTAACTATGGTTCTGGTGGAAGAGGCTGTTATTCATTTTCTCTGTTTGTTGCTGGAACATTTGAGACTTTTGGACTTAAATGTTTTTTTGGACTCGAGTCCTGTGATCGGCTCGCTGCGACCACAAGAAACGACGTAAGGACTAACGTGGTTACCTGTGTTTTACCCATCATTCCTTCACTCTGTGAGACAGGTCGGTTTCCTGGTTATGACCCAGGTTAATGCCAGGTTAGTGCAGCATGTGTGAAAGGGTGGAGAACCGGTCCATGTCTGGTTAGTGGAGCAGTGTAGGAGACGCTACAGCGACACAGTAGCCTTCAGCTCTACTGAATCATCACACAAACACACACACACACACACACACACACACACACACACTCACACACACACTCCATAGCACATGGGCACAAAGGGCCATAATTTCCCCTGCCGTCTATTTCAGGGGAACTCACAGTCCTCGAATAAACACACACGCTGTAATTTAGCGGTGCGTTGCGAGGCCGGGCAGCAGTGGAGGAATCTGCTGAGAGGAGACGGATACACACACACACACACACACACACACACACACACACACACACACACACACACACACACACACACACACACACACACACACACACACACACACACACACAAACACAAACACACACCCACGGCGTCGCTGCCGCCCCTCATTATCCTCTCGCTGCGTCTGGTGTGACGGTCCTGCAGAATGAGCTGCTCTGCTTCCTGGAAGTGACTCCATAAAGGTCCAGAACAAAACAAACGCCTGCTGCTCACATGCACAGGTCTCAGTAAACAAGTGTGTGTGTGTGTGTGTGTGTGTGTGTGTGTGTGTGTGTGTGTGTGTGTGGCCTGGACGTGAAGGATTGAAGACAAAGAAGGTCTCTCTGTGTGTGAATGTGTGAGGCAGCAGCAGCTGCTACATTAAAACTCATCCATCACCACTGGTGCTAATGAGGAGGAGCGGAGGGGAGGAGGAGAGGAGGGGAGGAGGAGAGGAGGAGAGGAGGGGAGGAGAGGAGGAGGCGAAGCCTCGGAGCGTCGTTAGGAAGGGTTGGGATGGTTCCAGGATGGATCCAGGATGGATCCAGGATGGTTTGGAGACCCAGAGGCTGTGTTTGGTCCCCAGAGTCGACTCTCTCAGTGACGGTGAAACTGGATGTAAATGAAGAAACACTCAAACGGTTTCACATCTTTTTGCTGAGTGAGAAACGAGAAGTGAAGGGAATAAATGAAGTGAAATTAAATCCTGTCTGCTACAGTCAGACTGTTTTTACACATATAACACCTTTAGTAGTTTGTTTCACAACTATTTCGAGCCTCTGAAGTTGGTTGATCAGCACTCATGATGTTCAGTGTCTGAGTTTCAGCAAAGTCAGAGAAAATAAGGTTAGAGGTGATTATTACAGATTTGATAAGACAGGAACAGTGTTGATCTTGTAGGAAAAAACACTTCAAGAACATATGAAATGTTTCATATGATAAATGCTGAAGCTACTGTGTCAATCAGCCTGATAATAATGAGTTTTATCAACAAGACAAAAACAAAAGACAAAACAATTTCTCATTTTAATAACACCTAAAATCTTTTTTCCTTTTTCCTTTCTTCCTGATTTGTCAATGAAAATAACATAACAGCATGATGCTTCATCAAGACTGAGCTTCAGGAACCACCAGACATCCCAGTGTGTGTGTGTGTGTGTATGTGTGTGTGTGTGTGTGTGTCTCAGGTTGCAGGCTCCTTTCATTAGGAGATGTAACGAGCAGCTGATTTCCCCAAACGTGGAAACTCAAAACACACAAACAGGAAACTAATGAAGAATAAAACGGCACCGTGCTGCACCGAGGGGGGGTTAAACGACCTATTAAAACAACTCAGCACACACACACACATACACACACACACATACACAGACACACACACACACATACACTTAAAGGTAATGAAGAAGACTGAGGAGATAAAGCGATGCATCTTATTATCTTTGTAATGCAGTCGATTACATATTAAAACGCACGGATAAACACACACACACACACTGGTGCTAAACTGCACACATTATCCATTTTAACACCATTTGCACCTTTCCAGGTCTGTCACACACACGCACACACACACACACACACACACACATACACACACATACACACACACGCACACATGCACACATTCACATCTGTCTGTGTGCCCAGGTCTTAAGAGACAACAGTATTATCTCACTTAGTGTGTGTACACACACACACACTCAAACTCACTCACACACACACAAACACTCACGCTAGTAAAGGTAATGAAGAAGACGACAGAGGAAATGGAGTAATGCGTACCGTTATCTTTATAATGCAGTCGACTCTGTCAAGTGCACATTAAAATGCATGGACACACGCACACACACACACACGCACACACACGCACACACACGCACACACATGCACACACTATCTGGATACACATTAACTCGCCTCAAACCAACTCCTCTCCGTCAAACTCACATTCAAAGTGCTACACACACACACACACACACACATACACACACACACACACAACCTGAGGACTTTACACTTCAAGGCTATCAATCCCACACGCACACACTTACAGCTGCCTACACACACACACACACACACACACACACACACACACACACACACCATCCCAATCATACTAATTTCCAGCTTTTCAAAGTCAAACACACTTTGACACACACACACACACACACACACCCCATCCAACAGCTCCTTCCCCACACACACACATGTTCACGTCCGTAAGTGTACGTGCAGATCTCTGTTAACGTGCATAGACACACTCACTCACACACACACACACACACACACTCTCACACACACACACACACACACACACGGCCCTCTGCTCCCTGCTGATTAAGGCTTTTATAATTACGGCCTCTGACTTGTTCTCACTTCAAAGTGAGGCCGGATGTGATTGGAGGAAGAGACGAACCGCGGCGTCCTATCAGCGCTCTCTAATCAGCCCGACATTGTCTCTCTTCCTGTTTCTCCTCCTCCTCTTCCTCCACCTCCTCCTCCTCCTCCTCCTCCTCCGTCCTCTCCTTCTGCAGACTCCCTGTGTATTTATAGTCTGATTCTGCCTCTGATGGAGGCTCATAGATAAACTAATAAAGCGGCCGCTGACGGAGCCTGTTGCGATCAGATGGGCAGCGTCTCTTTCCGTCTCCAGAGAGAAAAGAGGAACAGTTGGTCTGGTTTCTGCTCCTCCATCGCTCTGTGTGTGTCCATCTGTTGCAACAACCCTCCTCCAGTTTGTTTCTTTCCCCAATGATCCAGCGTAGACGGTCGGACGCTTCACGGGTGGTTCCGTAGATTTGGTGAAAACCAGAGAATCCCAAAGCTGCCGAGGCCGGAGCAGAAAGAGCAGGAGGAGCTGCGTGTGTGTGTGTGTGTGTCAGGATTTATCGGGTCGTGCTTCTGTTGCACCTTTGCAACAATGACAATAAAAAGCTGGAAAAAAAAAGCTTTCTGCTCCATTTCTCTTCTAATGGTTTGGAGCCAAAAGCAAATTACACAAAACAGGTAAAAGATGAAGAGAAACGGCACCTCTCATGGAATCAGAGACACAGAAATATAACCAGCCTCATTGGCCTCAGAGTAGACATACTTTATTTGTTTAATAATTTGTTTAATTTTTAATATTTATGTATGTATATGTGTATATATACATGCATATATATATATATATATATATATATACATATATACATATATATATATCACTTATAGTATATTTATTTAAATATACTAAAACATACTATTATAGTATATTTATTATACAGTATGTTATTTGTTCTTATTTTATTCATGCATACTTTACTTTCCCCCTTTTTCTCTTTATTCATATATATTATTACATGATATTATTATATATTAAATTACATACTTAGGATATATGTAGGATACATATAGCCTTAGAAACATGTCATGAGTTTATCTTTAAATCTCAGCTTGAAGAGATAAAACAGATCTAATGCAGAAGAAAACATTGAGACTTCCATGTGTGTTTTAAGGAGTTTGAGCCCCAGGTGACCCTGAGTTCCTCACCTGCTCCTCACCTGCTCCTCACCTGCTCCTCACCTGCTCCTCACGCTGCTTCATTAACACAAACTGCTCAGCTCAGAGTTTGGTCTCAGACATGCAGGCAGTCGAGTCTGAGAGGTACTACAGGCTCTTTTTCTTTTTTTCACCCCCCCCCTCCCCCCCTCCTCCTCCTCCTCTACGCAGGCATCACAGAGCTGGAATGATAGCACCGACCATTAACTCCTGCAAAGTGCTGCGGGCGAGTATTGTTTAAAGCTGTGGTCCAAAAACGACATGAAACCACCCTTCAGAGCTATTTAAAGACAGGCTTGAGATCATAATCGAGGCCCCGGCCCTGGAGCTTGGAGGTTAGATGAGTGCACTCTGTTCTGCCTGGAGAGTCTGGAGTTTTACTACAGAACGGCACCAGGAACTAGAATGTGTAGCATGGTGCGAGGGAAGCACTTTAATGCTGTCAACGTTATCTGTAAACAGAGGGTAGGTTGATGAAAAACTGGTAGGCATGGGAGGAACTTTTCCTGTCGCTGACTGTAAAGTTTGTACAGAAAAGGCAAAGAATGAGATGTGTTTTTGTTTTCTGTGTGGAGAAAGACGTCTCGCATTTAGGCCTAAAGTTAAGAGTTAGGGCTATGAGTTGGGGTTAGAGTCAGGATTAAGATTAAGGTTAGGGTTAGGGTAAGTGATTAAGTTTAAGGGTTAGTCATTAGGTTTTTAGGGTTAGGGGCAGGGATAAGGGTTAGGGTTAGGGTTAGGGTTACGGTTGGGCTTAGGGTTAAGATTAAGGTTAGGATTAGGGTTAAGGTTAATGGTTAAGTTTAAGGGTTAGTCATTAGGCTTTTAGGGTTAGGGGCAGGGATAGAGGTTAGGGCTAGGGTTAAGGGTTAAGTGTATAGTTGGGAGTTAGGGGTTATGTTAGTGTTAATGGTTAAGGACCTCCTCATAGTGAAGTGGTTTGGAACGTAAACACACATTTATTAGAGTGATGTCTGCACCGTTTGTGATCCTCCTTGAACTGAACGTGAACTTCCAGAGATCTAAAGCGGTGGAGCTGCGGCTCAGCGTGAAGCTCTGCGACCACAGACACAAATACACCAGTTATTTCAGGGAGGCGAGGTGGCACGTCACGGTCAGGACCTTCATATGGACACGTCCTTTGTTTTGTTGAGGTCTTTGTTTCCAGACGTTTGTCTCCATACAATCCACTGGGTTTCATAAAGTTGCAATGAAAATATTATAGTTTACTGTTATTGTTCTACTTTCACTGAGCTAGTTTTTTTCACCAACATCTGAGCAAACATCAAATACAGACAGATTTGGAGTTTTTAACCCTTAAAACGCATGTTTTTGTCACGGAAAAAGAAAAATGACATTTTTTGAGTGTCTCCAGGTTGGGACATGTCACTGTGAAGTCCTGGTGGAATAACATTCATGCATTCTGCTTTAGGGGCAGATCACAGATGAAAACAGACAGTTTGAATGAGTTTCAGTGGAGACATCCAGCAACTACTGTTTGTTTACACTGTGATCTTAGACTTCAGACTTTGGTGCTGGAGCTGAGCTGGAAATGACCAGACACAACACCAATACACGATGCACAGCCTGTGAGCCATATGCATGCATGCATGCAGCCACATAGAACTGGTTGTGAAACTGTTATAGTTGCTTTTTTAATAATAATAGATTATCAAATGGTTATTGATTTCCAGCCCTTAGATTCTCTCATGTTGGAGCTCTCTGTTGGTTTAGATCCAAACTCTGCAGCTTGGCAAAGGGTCGACTCGTAATAAAACTCTGGAACAGGGATTTTTATACATTTGGATGAACTGACCTTTTCCAAGGTGCTTTTACTCTCCACTGCCTCTCTATTTAAAACACACACACACACACACACACACAGTCTGGGGTGCAGAGGGGTGGAGGAGCTGGTGGGAACGTGTGTGTTTGTGCTGCAGGTCACGTCAAACATCGCGGGGCGCCTTCGATCGCCATCGACTGCCTGCGTCGACGTTTAGGCGATAATTGTGGAGTCTCTCCTCCTCCTCCTCCTCCTCCTCCTCCTCCTCCCCCCTCCTCCTCCTCCTCCTCCTCCTGGAGCGTCTGCTGAGCTTGAGTCTTAGTGTAAAATCAATCCGGTTGCTGTGGCTGTCAGCAGCGAACCCACCGACTCCCTGTGAGCTTCTTTCTCTTTTTTCTTTTCTCCTTTTTTCTTTCTTCTTCTTCTTTTGCATTGCACGTGTGATGGGTGGAGCCTGTGTGATGGGTGGAGCCTGTGTGATGGGTGGAGCCTGTGTGATGGGTGGAGCCTGTGTGATGGGTGGAGCCTGGGACTCTCCGCCTCCTCCTCTACTTTGTGCCCGGGCTGCATCCTTCACACACACCACCAGGCACTTAAACCAAGCTGATGCGGCCGCTCTGACCTCCTGCTGATGCAGACCTTCACAGCTCGCTTTCTTCAGGGTTTTTCTGCCTCAGAACGCTCGTAAACATAGAAACAACGACATGCGAGGCGAGGAAGGAGCTGGTCTGACCAGCCTCAGACCAGCAGCGCTCCGAGGTTCTCCTCACAGGAGCAGATCCTTGCCTCAGCTCTGTGACCCTCACAGCGGAGCTCTATCAGACGTCTGTGTCTGCGTGTCTGCCTCTCCTCAGTCCAGCACCAGCATGAACCCTCTCCTCTTCACTCTTCACTCCTCTTCACTTCATTCATGCTGGTCAACAGGCGATCACCATCCATGGAACGGCTTCGATCAGTCGCACAGTCTGACCGCCTCAAAACTGTGCTGCAGATGGAGGTATCGGCATTCACTCGGTCTGATTCTGATTTGACCTGATACTGATCTGATCGGAGTGTTAAACCCGTTTTGGAGGTGAATAAAGATGGTTGAATATCTAAAATTAACCTTAAAACTTATTTTAAAACCTACTGTAAAACTGACTGTAAAACTGACTGTAAAGCTGAGTTATTGTTCGAGAGAACAAAACAGTGAAGCTGTCGCAATTAAAAGTGCTCCTGGTGGCTCTGTTACTTTAGCTGCATGCTAAGTGGTAACGTGTGTGTGTGTGTGTGTGTGTGTGTGTGTGTGTGTGTGTGTGTGTGTGTGTGTGCGTGTGTGTGTGTGTGTGTGTAGCAGCCTGAGGCCTCGGTACAAAGAGGAAG
>CM055209.1:1561374-1602904 GCA_029224185.1 Karalla daura | reverse complement strand
CCCCGGCGCTGCCGTTGCCGTACGTCACCTGAAGGCCTCTCTTCTTCTTCTTCCTCTCCGCTCGCCTGTCGCGCCTCCTCCTCCTCCTCATGTTTTATTGAAGCATCATTTCCCTGTTTGTGCTGCTCCTCAAGCGTCTGGAGAGGAGGGCAAACAGCCATCCTGTGTGTGTGTGTGTGTGTGTGTGTGTGTGTGTGTGTGTGCAGTCTCAGACTGGGAGACAGAATCCGTGTTTATGTCTGACTTGATGTTTGCTTCCCTCCATCTCCTCAGGCTGGAATTTGGAAAAATTGCATTTAGATCGGAATAAAGTGCAAGTGCGAGTGACGTGCTTAAGAAACAAGGAGGTTCTTTAACTTCAGAAAAGAACCAGTAGAAATACGGAATATTAGTTTATAACGACAAGTCAGATAAAGGAAGAAGTGACACAGAGGCACAGGGAGAGGAGAGATCGTAATGTTGTTTCTCTGTGAATCTGAACGAGTCTAACCCCGACAGCATCAGACCAGCCAGCTGATTCACTCTGGGTGTGAACGCTCCCTCGTTGCCCTCCTGGATACTCCTGTTTTCCCTGAGGAGAGAAATGCCATGAAACCCTTTGACTTCATGTTATTTTACAGAAATCTGTGATGTTGCCTCCAAGAAGCTATTCCTGACATGAGATCTTGTAATTTGCCGATTTGTGCGACGCCCACATTCCCCCAAAACCTGCTCCACTTGTTTCACTCCAGGGATTTTTTCCAGCGCTCCCACAGGACAGAGCAGAAACCAAACGCTGCTTTGGTCCAGATGTGGAGATGTTTCCACACAGGCCTGGTCTGAAGCCACCCTCTGGGGTTCAGCAAAGCTTCACTTTTATGTACAGTCATGTAGCGTCTGTAGCCCCGCCCTCTTACCCAAGTATAGCCAAAGATCCAAGATGGCGGCGCCCTGGGAGCCCACCTCCAGGCCTTGATGTGATGGAGGGGTGATGGATGATGCTGGACTGGGTGATACTGGGCTGAGTGATACTGGACTGAGTGATACTGGGCTGAGTTATACTGGACTGGGTGATACTGGGCTGGATTATACTGGGCTGAGTGATACTGGACTGGGTGATACTGGACTGGGTGATACTGGGCTGGATGATACTGGGCTGGGTGATACTGGACTGGGTGATACTGGGCTGGGTGATGCTGGACTGGGTGATACTGGGCCGGGTGATACTGGACTGGATGATACTGGGCTGGGTGATACTGGACTGGGTGATACTGGGCCGGGTGATACTGGACTGGATGATACTGGGCTGGGTGATACTGCCTAGTTAGTTCCCTAGTTAATTCGCTTTTTCATATTTTTAAAATAAATATATTTTTGGCCTTAGTCAGGCCCAGTGTCTCTGGTCTCCTTGGCTCTACATCCAGACTGGTCAGATCCTGGTTTTAGGCATTCTGCATTATGGCTCAACAGATCTCTGTTGATTTCTGTCCCTTTACGACTCAGATTCATGTACACAGCGACCAGCTGCACCTTCTCATCACACAGCTGATGTTTTCTGGAATGTTCTCGCTCAGGAATGACTTTGTGGTCCAGACCTCCTCCTCCTCCTCCGTCACAGGACGTCACATCTCAGGATAATCTCAACCACGTCAGATTACGCAGACGGTTTTGCTCCCACGGATGTGATATAGCTAGTTTGGATCCTCTATCTGCTCAGAGGTCGATGCTATTCGTGTTCGTTCGGGGGATTAGGAGGACGGAACTCTAAGGGTTGAACTGTTTTGCTCGTGGCCTTTCCCAGTCTGACAGATCGACCTTTAGTCCGAGGCGTCGGTGCGATTTGTTCAGAGCTCGGTCACGTTCTAACGAGGCGCTGGGAGGTCAGAGCGGCCGACCCCGAGCTGATGTCACAGCGGGAGGTCCTCCTCCTCCTCCTCCTCCTCCTCCTCCTCCTCCTCCTCCTCCTCCTCCTCCTCCTCCTCCTCCTCCTCCAGTCTGCTCCAAACGGCTTTACGTGAGCTTGTCCTCCCTGAGCCTTTTGTTCTGTCCATTCATGTTCCTGAATACGATGGAGATGAAATTAAGGTACAAAAACTACATGAAAAATGCAGAAAATCAACTCAGAATCTGTGGCGCTGCGTGTGGAGCGGCTCTGAGACTGGAACAGATCAAAGTGTTTCACTGTCGAGCTGCTCGCCTTGCGAGGACGGACCGGCCCTCGTTGCCTGTTGTTTCCTCAGACTTCCCCGCTCCGATGGGAGCTGTGTTGAACTCTTCACTGAGGATGTGTGTGTGTGTGTGTGTGTGTGTGTGTGTGTTCAGGCCTTCATCTTTTAGGTTCACTTTATGTATCATATGTAGAGTCACGAAGTTACAGCGACTCAAAGTTATAAAGATTCACATCAAACACTCAAGAAAAGTCGAAGGGTCTCTTTAAGTCACGTAAAGACATTTATGTCATTCAGAGTCTAGATTTAAGTACGAGCTGTGCTTAAAGTAAAGTTTAGACAGGTTTAAGGTTCATTCTAGAAAGCTACAAAAGTTCTTCTTAACTTGTTAACTCTGAGACAAAGGGTCCAGGAGTCAGAGCGAGGTTCAGGTTTAGGGTTCAGGTGTGAGGTCAGGCTTGTAATTGTGACGCTAAAGGGGAGGGAAGGGACTGAGGGAGTGTGTCATGTTAATGAGCCTGCCTGTGTGTGTGTGTGTGTGTGTGTGTGTGTGTGTGTGTGTGTGTGTGTGTGTGTGTGTGTGTGTGTGTGTGTGTGTGTGTGTGTGTGGCGGGTGCTTATCTCTGATTATCACCGGGGCCTGTGAAGCTGTTGAGTCGGAGCTGGACAGGGGCTGGGGGGCGTGGGGGGGGGGGTTAAACAGCATGATTTTCTTAATGATCCCGTAATCAGTTTGTGTAATGAGCCGTGTTGAGACAGGAAGTGAGGTCAGAGGTCGCAGCTCAGCCACACTCCAGCAGGAACACAACACGCTGCCTCCAGAGGCGATGGCAGCCTCGGCTCCTGTTTCAGTCATTACTGACAACTATTGTTACTCACTATTTTTTGATCCTCATCTCCTCCCACACGCTCCCAGGCAAATATCAAAACGTGCAGCTTGTTCGGGATCGTTATGCTTTTATTTCTCTCCCAAATATTCCGTGTAGGTGTGTAGACTAGCACAGAGCTGTATCCAGATGTTCTTTCCTGGGTCGCCCAAGAGGAGTGCCGACTTATGGTGGGCGGCCATGTTGGCACGCCATAGCCCTGACCAGTTGATGCTCATTGAGACTACTAGTACTACTACTACTACTACTACTACTACTGCTACTACTACCACTACTACTACTGCTACTACTACTACTACTACTACCACTACTACTACTGCTACTACTACTACTACTACTACTACTACTGCTACTACTGCTACTACTACTACTACTGCTACTACTACTACTGCTACTGCTACTACTACTACTACTAGTACTACTACTACTACTACTACTACTACTACTACTGCTACTACTGCTACTACTACTACTACTGCTACTACTACTACTGCTACTGCTACTACTACTACTACTAGTACTACTACTACTACTACTACTACTACTACTACTACTACTACTACTACTACTACTAGTACTACTACTACTACTACTACTACTACTACTAGTACTACTACTACTACTACTACTAGTACTACTACTGCTACTACTACTACTACTACTACTAGTACTACTACTACTACTACTACTACTACTACTACCACTACTACTACTACTACTGCTACTGCTACTACTACTACTACCACTACTACTACTAGTACTACTACTAGTACTACTAGTACTACTACTACTACTACTACTACTACTACTACTACTACTAGTACTACTACTACTACTACTACTACTGCTGCTACTACTACTACTACTACTACTACAGTACTACTACTACTACTACTACTACTACTACTACTACTACTACTACCACTACTACTACTACTACTACTGCTACTACTACTACTACCACTACTACTACTACTACTACTGCTACCACTACTACTACTACTACTACTACTACTACTACTACTACTACTACCACTACTACTACTACTACTGCTACTGCTACTACTACTACTACTACTACTACTACTACTACTACTACTACTAGTACTACTACTACTACTGCTACTACTACTACTACTACTACTACTACTACTACTACTACTACTACTACTACTACTACTGCTACTACTACTACTACCACTACTACTACTACTACTACTACTACTACTACTACTACTACTACTCCCATATTTTGTGTTGGTGTGGTAGTGGAGCAACCTGTCCACTGGGCGGCAGCACTGAGTTATGACGTCATGTATGTTCTGACTTTTTGTTTTTCTTCTTCTTTGTTTTTTTCTGACCTTGTGTGTGCTACAGCACCACCATGGTTCCCAGAGGTTCAGCTCAGAACTGGATGAAACCAGACACGGTCGGAGCATAAACGGGGCCTGAGGGTTTAGGAACACAGATGTTGTCGGCTAGACTTTTAATTTTTCATCGCTTAATTTACGCGTGTTTGTTTTCATTAGCGTGTCTGTCAGCGGGATGTTTGTCCAGCTGATAAATGGGAAGTGGGAAGCAGCTGGCCTCCAGCCAGAGAACAATTGATTAAGCACTGGTGGAGATCCAGATGCAGAGTCTCCTCGAAGGAAAGAAGCGAGCGGAGTCCCGACTGAGAGTCAGCGCAGAGAGAAAACCTGGCTCCGTCCAGGAAGAGGAAACATAGCAGCAAAAGTCAGATCTGGCGCCCTTTCATGTTGTCACTCTGATTGGCTGTCTCGTCCATGTGAGCTAACCTGACTCTACTCACGACTCTTACTCAGCGTAGTGTTGCATAACTTCACGACGTGACATAACGATCCTCATTAAACGGAGCGGGTTCGTCGTCCGACATCCGACGTTCCATCGCCGCGGTTACCGCGGTAACCAGAAGTGAAGCGAGAACCTTGGCTGGTTGCCGTGGTAACTAAAAGTTGAAGGATAACCTCCACAGTGATTAATCTTCCATGGTAACCGAAACTTAAGCGAGAACCCTCCTCGGTTGCCGTGGTAACGAACCGTAAGCGATGGGACCGTCTGGGATGGGACCGTCTGGGATGGGGACCGTCTGGGATGGGACCCTGAGGCGGTTTCCTGCTCGTTGTGACGTCCCGGCCTCACGCTCTGACTGGAGGAGCAGAGCTTCCCATGCTTCCAGTCCAGCAGCTCCACGGTAGAGCCCTAATAGAAGGTTTCACAGGCCAAAAAACTCCCTGAAACGGTTTCACAGAAGCTTTTCCACGAGAGGAAACGTCTCCTCTCAGGACTCCGGTTGATTCATTCTCTGCCAGGAGAACGGCCCCCAATTACAGATCTGACGACGGCACGAAACCCGGAGATCGGAAAAAACATAAAAATACTGGAGTGTGTGTGTGTGTGTGTGTGTGTGTGTGTGTGTGTGTGTGTGTGTGTGTGTGTGTGTGTGTGTGTGTGTGTGTGTGTGTGTGTGTGTGTGTGTGTGTGTGTGTGTCAGATGCCCGGCAGCGTTTTGTATTCATCACACACGTAAACAGTGGCTGAAGTCGCCTGAAACTGTGTGACTCGAGACTTTATGTGACTTCACGTTACTAAATGTGACTCTAGAGTAGAATCAAATAGAATAGAATATGCCCCTGTTCATCCCATACTGGAGAAGTTAATGAACTAGAAACACGTCTGTAAATTATTTTTTAGTATTGAAACCAACACCTTTGTTAAACGTGACAGATTCTTCTCGGCACTTGGCTTATAAAGAATTTTTCAGAATTGCAATCAGTTTAATTCTACTTCCTGTCATTCCAATTCCACTTCAACATCCCGTGGGGGTGGAGCCAATTCCTCTCAACTTCCAGATCTTATCAGACTTGAACTGAGATTCCAGATCCAGAGTGTTCAGGTGTCCAGAGCGTCTCCCTGCGCTCGGCTCCGGACCCGACACGCTGCTGGAGTCGTCCCTCTCGCTGCTCGTCTCCCAGATAGAAAGTGACACAGTGTGGACCTCACACAGTCACAGGCCTGTCAGCCCACACACACACACACACACACACACACACACACACACACACGCGCTCCGACCTTCCCAGGATGGAGAGATCACAGGGAGAACAGATTGCAGGACAGCTCCGACAGCTGGCGTGCTCCTCAGAGAGCCTCATCACGTCTGCAGCTGCTGGAACGGTGAAGCTGAGGCTCGGTGCCTCAGCGGGTGACACCGAGGACCTCGGTTGGAGTCCCGCAGTCTCCTCCTACAGCCCAAAGATGAGCAGGATTTGATTTAGAGACTCTAGAAGCTGTTCATAGAATGGTCTGTGTGTGTGTGCTGCATGCAGTTCTATGTAAACGATTATTCCTGTAGATGATTACTTATGTCAATGACTCTCTCCATCACTCTAATGACTGCACGTCGGAGTTTCCCTTGCTGTCTAGTGAATGGTAAATGGACTGGTTTGTGGACCAGACTAGCTTCTCTAGTCTTCATGACCTTTGACTTGACAGAGTATGTCCCATTCACCCACTCTGCTTCAACCGGTAGCTGCGAGTTATGACAGTTATCGGTATATCAGTATCTTTTCCTCCCTTCATCTCACTCTCTTCCTGTCTCCCTCTTTCTCTGTCTCCCTCTCTTGCTCTCTCTCTCTCTCTGTCTCTATCTATCTCTCTCTGTCTCACTCTCTTTTTCTCTGTTTATCTCACTCTCTGTCTCTATCTGTCTCTCTTTCCATCTTGCTCTCTCTCATTCTCTCTCTCTCTCAGCTTCATTTGAATATTGATGAGAGTGCCGGCCCATGCTATGTAATATATGATTTATATTATACAATAAAAAGATGAAACTTTAAAGTAATCCAGGCCTGAGTCCAGTGTTTGGTCTCTCCTCCCACCTGGTTTACCTGCAGCCTGGTGTCTCCTGTCCTCCTCCAGACCTGGATGAAGGTCTGAGCCTCGCTCTCCTGCAGAGCTCTGATCAAGTGAGACATCGGCTCCAAATAGCACGGTGGAAATATCTGCTCCTTGAGTCATCGGGGCTAATTTCTGTGGTTTGTGAGTGTGATGATGTTAGATGTGGTGACTCATTATTGTTACATACATGCAGGCCTCTCTCGCTCTCTCTCTCTCTCTCTCACTCTCTTCCCCATTTCTCTCTCTCTCTATTTCTCTTTCTCTCTCATTCTCTTTGTGGCTGATGTGAAAATCCACCTTTAAACCATTAGAACTGTTGGGAGAAGCATCTATTTTTGGCCTTTGGTGACATGAAACGTGGCGGTCCAACCAGGCCCGACCTGGAGATCGCTCTGAAAATAGACGAGAAGCTTCGTTGTAGTTGTGCTAAGATCCTCTCTAGTTCATCAGCTTCTAAATCAGCTTCTAAATTCCTCTTCCACTTCCAAACCCCTCTGACCTCCCTGGTCCTCCCAGCACCAGCACCTGGGGAGCAGGGAGGTCACTCTGCTTCTGGAAGGTTCCACGGACCACATCAGACAGCCAGATGTTCTCCACGTCCTCCACCCAGGCCCTCCACCCACTGAGGACCTGGGCTGACCTCCTGGGTCCTCAGCCCCAGCTTCCCCTGCTCTCTCTCTGTTTCTCGCTTCTTTTACACTTTATTTTGATGATCTAGTTCTTCACTACAACAAATCATTACCCTAGCAGCTGATTGAGGATGAGATGTCAGACGAGGTTTTTCCTCATGAGAAGCTGCGCTAGTTTCTAGTATCCCTGATACGGTACGGTATATATTAGAGCTAGAACAATATATGGATCTGTTAATTATTTCACAATAAACTGGGCACAAAGGCCACAGATCTGCTGCAGAGATTAAAGAACCCATAAAGTATATATAATATTATTCATTGTTAAAGTAAACAAACAAACAAGTTTGAAAAAGGAGCAGGGCGCAGTGTCATCTCCACACTTTTTAACTCTTCTTCTCTTTAACAATAAGAGAGTAATGATAAGTAATCATATTACTAATAATAATATCATAATAGCAGTAATGATGATTATGTGATGAGTAGCAGTAAGAGACAGCAGGGATGGGAACAACATTTCTCACAGGCAGAACTTCTCTTTTCTGGAAGGAAAAGCTCAGCGTTTGGTCTCCTCCCCTGGAAGCAGCGCTCCCAGCTTCCCGGGTCCCGCTGCTGTCACAGCTCCAGTTGATCATGTCTGGCTGGTGTTGGAGGGCCCGCGCTCCTCCTGCCAGTCAGGATATGAATCCTCGCACCTCCAGGCGAAGGCTGGCCCGGAAACGCCTGGCTGAGGCCAGCTGTTCGGAGGGGGGGGGCAGCTGGGGCCGCGCTCCACACTGTCTCCATTCTTCCTCTCTCCTCCTCCTCGTCCTCCTCCTCCTCCTCCTCGCCACGGGCAGAGCTGCCCTGGCTCCTCATGTCCAGCTTGGATTGATCAGGCGTGCCTTTGGGAGTCGCTTCACGTCGGCCCGTCCGGTGTGATGGAGCTGCTGTCTGCAGCTCGCCTCCCTGCACGTGGCGTCCAAGGACAGCACGCCGCCTCCTCCTTCCTCCTGTCTGTCGGCCTCTCCTCTCTTAAACTCTGCAGACGGGCGAAGCTGTAGGGTGTAATGTAAATGCATTAGCGGCTGTGACTCCTGGCCTCCCTCGGGGTTGCATGCCTGCAGCTTCCTCTGCAGAGTCCAGGATAAAGAGTTTTTCTAACTGTCGGCGGGTAAGAAAAAAAAATCTCACCCCGGAGTCTGAGGACTAAATGTGTTCATTAATCTTGTGAGCGTTCAGAGCAGCTCTGTGAGCCCACTGAAGGTGACCTTCTGAGGGAGAATCTCTAGTATCTGGGTTCACTCCTCCATCTAATAGATGTGTGTGCTGTCGCTGACCCTGCAGCCGGCTGCCCCGCTCTACGCCCCGCCGCCCTCAGAGAGAGAGACAGGCAGCGCTGTGAGTGGGAGCGACGGGCTCAGCTCCCAGACCAACGCCGGCTCAGCCCGACAGCAAGCAGCAGCTGCAGACGATCGTCTTGTTGCTCCCCGGCTGTAGCTCGGCTCTAAAGCGAGTCAAACCGCTTCGCAGGAAACCTCTTGTACGTAAAAAGACCGAGTTGTTAGCTAACCTCATAAATATTTGACAGCGTGTGAATATTAAACGGCCTGTGCTGCTAGCAGAGCAAACAAACAGATGTTTCCGTTGAATAAGTCACGTCCTGGCCACTGTGAGGCTGCAGCATCGATTCCTCCGGATCCACACGCTCCTCCTGTCTGGATCACCAAGCATCCACTGAACGGTGAAAACATGGAGGTCTGGTCTACAAACACAGAACTAGGTCTCCTTCCACTGACTACCAGTGGTTACTTATCGTAGCTTATCAGTCCTTTATCACTGACAAATAGGAAAAAGTCCAATGCCTTCCCCTTTCTGAACATATGAAGTCAGTATTGTTTCCGTATCACAGAACATCATCAGTATCATCCCTACAGTGTCTGTAGCTTCTCAGAGCTGTCAGCACAGTATCAGGATCATATCTGTGTCATATCTGTGTCATATCTGTATCATATTGGTATTGCTCCTCCTTCTCCTCCTCACCTCTTCACTGCTCCTCCTCCTCACCTCTCCTCTGCTCCTCCTCCTCCTCCTCACCTCTCCTCTGCTCCTCCTCCTCCTCCTCTTCACCTCTTCTCTGCTCCTCCTCCTCCTCCTCACCTCTCCTCTGCTCCTCCTCCTCCTCCTCCTCACCTCTCCTCTGCTCCTCCTCCTCCTCCTCACCTCTCCTCTGCTCCTCCTCCTCCTCCTCACCCCTCCACTGCTCCTCCTCGTCCTCCTCACCTCTCCTCTGCTCGTCCTCCTCCTCCTCACCCCTCCACTGCTCCTCCTCCTCACCTCTCCACTGCTCCTCCTCCTCCTCCTCACCCCTCCACTGCTCCTCCTCCTCACGTCTCCACTGCTCCTCTCCTCCTTACTGTATCAGCTCCTCTCTCCAGCAGCCACAGCCTGGGTTGTGGGTCTCTGGATGAGAGCGTCTCCTCTGTGACTGGATGTAACCTCCTGTGAGTGTGTGACGTTAAGGTGTGAACCAGAGGTTTCGTCTCCTCTCGCTGCTGGTCTCCATCATGACCAGTCCGGCTCCGTCCTTCCTTCAAGGTTCTCTCCCTGCTTTAAAATAAATAAATAAATAGAAAACTCTTATGAATTACTCAGGACCTCCCATCAACTCGGAGCGTTCCGCAGCCTCAGATGTTTTATGCATCAGAGCCTGGAGTGCAGGACAAAGATAGTTTTGCTCTCTAGTTTTGTTTTTTTTGTTTTGCTTTGTTCCTGCGTAGCGTCGTCCCAGGCCGGACCAGCGGGGCGTCCGTGTCCACGGCTCCTCGCCTCACGCCTGCAGGGATCAGATCCCAGCGGCTCGCCGTGGCAGGGCGGAGCGTGGCGGGTGTGTGTGTGTGAGTGTGTGGTGTGGTGTGTGTGTGTGTGTGTGTGTGTGTGTGTGTGTGTGTGTTTGTGACAGTCGGAGTGTGTGAGACTCCCGCAGGGCATGTGAGAAGAGGTTCAGTGGGTTCACTCTGATCTCTGCCGTCTGTATCCAGGCAGAAGTGTCTCACCCCCTACCCCCCCCCCCCCCCCCCACCCCCCCCCCCCCCTCCTGCCCCCCCCCCACTGTGGCGTCTGCTCCGGTGCCCCGGTCGGGCCCTTCTCATGTGACTGGGTCTCTTCCACACTCGGCCAAATTCCGGCTGCATCGGCCCCACGGTTGACTGCGCTTCACCTCTGCTGCACTCCCACTACTGTGAGTGAGTGTGAGTGTGTGTGTGTGTGTGTGTGTGTGTGTGTGTGTGTGTGTGTGTGTGTGTGTGTGTGTGTATGTGTGTGCGTGTGTCCCAGGGGAGGTGTGCAGCATGAGCAGTCATCACTTGTTGACTTCCTGCCGTCCGTCAAAGCCTTGAGCTCCATTAAGTCCGTGTCTCCATGGCTGGAGGACCTTCATCTTCATCTTGTTCAGTGAAATAAAGCGTCGATAGCTCGGCTCAGACGAGCCGCTCTCACCTCTTAACAGGGATGTAGAACGGGGACTTTACCATCCTGAGGTGAGCCCCCCCCCCCCAGGAGCCTCCCGGCCTGGGGGACGTGTGTCTGGGTCCCATCCAGCAGCAGCTCTCAGCTTCATTATCTTCGATCATCTAAGGCAGTGAATCTAGTGGATGTGGAGGTGAAATCTTCATCTGCTGTAGATCAGGATGAGTTACAATCATTCACATAGAGTCGAGTCGATTAGAGAATCCTTGATCTGTCATGATGTAAATCTCTATAAAGACTTAAATTATAAAGACTTAAATATGTAATAAAAACAGTAGAGGTGATAAAGTGAGCAGAACAGTTGTCTTCTCATCGTGGTGTGTTTAATCAACAACACAGCTTGTTACGTAGCTTTATAAGATGTCATAGGAACCCATAATTTATGGTTCACATTGTGCAGAGTCTCTGTCCTGTAGTAGGAACTAAAACAGTCTCCAGACCTAGCTCGACCTAGCTTCACCCCAGGGACAGGGCTCTTCTAACTACTGAGTTCTACCAACTTCTTTGGATGGAAAAGAGGAAGATCTTCTTCCAAAAGTTCCAAAATTGTTCCCAAAAGTTCCTGCCTCTAACTCCAGGACATCCGCTACATTCAGCTGGTAAATGCGTACGTCTACGTCTACGTATGCAGGAACTATTTTCCATTTCAACCTAAATGTTTCAGACCGGTGTCACCGCGAGTCATTTCCCTAACCCGTGACCTTCGACCCCGGGTTGAGAGTCATGACTGAACTTCCAGTCTACGTACAGTCTGAGCGAGTCTGACTCAGGCTTTACTAACTGTTCCCGTCCCAACGTCCTGCTCACAGTCCCACGTGCTGTCCTCAGGGTCAGGAAGGGGTTAAGTCCACATCTGTGTGTGTGTGTGTGTGTGGGGGGGGGGGGGGGGGGGGGGGGACTGGAGACTGAGGACGTTTAGATGAGACACAACGAGTGTGAACACTCCAAAATAATCAATCAGTCAATCAACAAAGTTAAGAGACTAAAGAGTTTCACAGCTCTGAGGGATTTGGTGTTCGCTGCAAGACAAGTGAGATTAACAACCTAATAAGTGCTGAGTTGATTAATCAGCTTCACAATCCTGTAAATCCAAGTATCAGTGACAGGTTCCAGCAGTCTCTGACTAAACAACAGGGATTTAATCCCCTGGATTAAGATCTGTAATCTGACGTAGGTGTCTGTGAAAACTCCTCGTTAGGAGCGACTTCAGGCTGTGAGCCGCGGGCCTGCCGTCAGTCAGACGTGGAGGGATTATCTCCACCTCGAGGAGAAAGATCTGAGCCTCGCCTGACGCTCCGCCACAGGTGGAGCTCCACACACACACACACATGCTCACACACACGCACACACACACACACACACACACAACTTCACGTTATCGTCCTCTTGGTGTTCATCATCGTTTGAGAGGATTAAACCCAGGAAACTCTTCAGGAAGAGAGAGAGAGGGAGAGAGAGAGAGAGGGCTGCCAGTCATCTAGAGTCTACACACACACACACACACACACACACACACACACACACACACTTGTGAATTCTGGGAGCTTTGTTGTTCCAACACAGTTAATAACGTGTATCTCGACTTCTTTGCTTTGTCTTTTAAATCCCAATTAAGCTGCTGCATCTGAGATGTGTGTAGGCTGATAGCGACACACACACACACACACACACACACACACCATACAAATGCATATACATACACACACATTCAAACACACAGACTCAAATATGCACATTCACACACACACACACACACACTTGCTTCCATACATGAACACACATCTACACACATGCACACACACATACAAATAGTGCAGTACACTGTTTCATTAGTTCAACCAAATCAACCCGCTGTAACTTTGAATGTGTGTGTGTGTGTGTGTGTGTGTGTGTGTGTGTGTGTGTGTGTGTGTGTGTGTGTGTGTGTGTGTGTGTGTGTGTGTGTGTGTGTGATCTCTGCCCTCTCCCTCTGAGGAGTTCAGATTACAGCCAGATTAATCCTCCTCTGGCCTCTAATCCTTTGCTGGCTGATGTTTCCAGATGTTCAGATGTTGAGGTGATGGGGATGTCTCTACTGAGCGTGTGCGGGAGCGGCGGGCGGCGGGGAATGGCCACTTCCTGTCAGGGCGCCAGGTCACACCACAGCTGTGGCCGATGATGGTTGCCAGATCAGGATCACTCCTGTTCTCTTCCGTTTTTCTTCTTCTTCTTCTTCATTTTCTCGATCTTCTGGTTCCCATCTCCTCCCACAGTTTTGCGAGCAGCTCGCAACCATCTAATTAAGCAAACCAGACTTTGCCAGTACTGTGTGATGTCATGGGAATAGACTTAACATAGAACTAGGTCTCATGATGAACTGGAAATCCCCGTCCTCTCCTCCTCACTCTATGGTTGAGGCATGTGCTCTGATCAAATGGGAATATCTCAGGTATACAATGAAGGGCTCCCTGAGGACAGTTTACAAGCTGTGGGCCTCAAACACATAGAAGAGCTGGACTCGTGCTGGACTTTCAGATGAAACAGTACTACTCGCCTCACAAGTCCAAGCTTCACCTCCAGGATAGATTTAACCAACATGCGCTGTATATCTATATGCTGTATATCTATATGCTGTGTGTATTTCTTTCCTCCTACTCGCAGCTGTTGATCAGATTTGAAAGTTTTCTCCTGTAAATGTTTTGTCCTGAGACCCAGTCATCCTCAGAAATGTGCTTCAGAGAAATTGGATTTTTCCTCTAAAATGTTAAGAAATCTGAGAAGTTTGGAGACTTTTTTGAAAACTTTTAGCAAGAAAATGTGTGTGTTTGTGTGTGTGCATGTGTGTGTGTGTGTGTGTGTGTGTGCATGTGTGTGTTTGTGTGTGTGTGTGTGTGCATGTGTGTGTGTGTGTGTGTGTGTGTGTGGGCGGCTGTATGTTCCAGTTGAGCCGAGTGGGTGTGCGCTGGTTATAGTGGAGCTTTGATGGTTTTCAGCTCCGTCCCACTGGTCCCAGAGCCTCCGAGGTGTGTGTGTGTGTGTGTGTGTGCGCGTGTGTGTGTGTGTGTGAGGCAGTGGACAGAGCAGAGGCAGGATTACAGACAGATTAAACACTAAGCCCGTGTCCTGCTCGCTGTCTGCAGATGTGATGGAGTCAGTGGTTCAGGCCTGGGGACTCATTTATATTGCTCCTATATCTGAGTGTGTGTGTGTGTGTGTGTGTGTAGGAACCATATGAGGGCGGGGGGACTTAGAGGGACGTTCCTCATCAGCAGAAACAGAGACGGATGCTGTTTTGTTGACGGTTGTTCTCTGAGAGCAGATGAAGTCGCAGGTTGAAGCTGCTTTTAGATTCACGTTTTCACGTCTGGTAAAATGAACATTTGTTGGATTGATGCGATGGTTTGACGTCATCACACCCCAAACTAAACAGTCATTACCAGGTTGATGTTGACGTCTCTCGCTCACCTGACGTTATTGTTTGTCTGGTTTTAGCAGCCTGAACTTAACAAAGTGAAGTCATGCGATTTCTCCCTTGTCTCTTTTCATAAGGGTTTAATAGCTCTGATAGCTTCTTTAATAGTTAATAAATCACCTCTATGTGCTTTGTAGGTAGTTGTACACCATAAATTGGGACTAGTTAAAGTGTGTGTGTGTGTGTGTGTGTGTGTGTGTGTGTGTGTGCATGTTCTCCTCTCCTTTGCAGACGAGCTTTCAACCTAATTTACTTTGGCATCCATCGTCATTAGCAGCAGCCGCGCTGGTGCTGGGGCATAAATATCACCCCAGCTCTGTGACACACACACACATAGACACACACACACACACACACACACACACACACACACACACACACACACACACACACACACACATACTCTCTCCAGAGCTGAATCTCCATTACCTTGAGCTCCACCTCAGGCCTCTGTCCACAGCGATCAGTAATCACCACGGTGCTGCTGACTCAGCTGCTGGAGGTGGAGCACTGTGTGTGTGTGTGTGTGTGTGTGTGTGTGTGTGTGTGTGTGTGTGTCTGTCTGTGTGTGTGTGTGTGTGTGTGTGTGTGTGTGTTTGGGTCTTTAAGCCCAAAAAGCAAATATTCCACTCTTGCATTACTGCAAAAAAGGCATAATTACGCTTTTACGTCAGCCACGTTTGAAGGTTCGAAGAGCAGAGTTGCATTATACCCACACGTGTGTGTGTGTGTGTTTATTTAATCATGCATGAGTAGGAGTGTGTGTCTGTGTGTGTGTCTGTGTGTGTGGGTGTGAAGGCATCTCTGTGCGTCCTCCCTTCGGTGTGTGAAGGTCACGGCGTCTGCTGGGGCTCGTTACTCTAACGAGAAGTCAGCTCAATCCCTCGGGCCTTGTCTCACACACACACACACATACACACACACACACACATATTCATATACTCACACACACACACTCACACACACACTGCAGTGGCTCTCTCTTCACCTGGCCTCAGCAGTAGTTCAGTTCTGATGAACAGAAACAACGCAGAGCAACACGTCAGGATTCAGAGCTGCTGAACGTCACAGACAGGAGATGGTCAGGATCTGATTCCCAGAGCAGCAGAGAGAGGACAGAAGGAGAGGACAGAAGGAGAGGACAGAAGGAGAGGACTGAAGGAGAGGACAGAAGGAGAGGACAGAAGGAGAGGACAGAAGGAGAGGACAGAAGGAGAGGACTGGAGGAGAGAACAGAAGGAGAGGACTGGAGGAGAGGACAGGAGGAGAGGACTGAAGGAGAGGACAGAAGGAGAGGACAGGAGGAGAGGACTGAAGGAGAGGACAGAAGGAGAGGACTGGAGGAGAGGACAGAAGGAGAGGACAGAAGGAGAGGACAGAAGGAGAGGACTGGAGGAGAGGACAGAAGGAGAGGACTGGAGGAGAGGACAGGAGAGGACTGAAGGAGAGGACAGGAGAGGACTGAAGAGACGAGTCCTCACCTAAACCTCCAGCAGAGTCCATTCATTCACTCCATTCTTCCATTCTAAACCTGGATTCTTAAAAAAAAAATCAACAGTCTGCTGAGAAACGAGTCCTCCTCCCTCTCTCTCTCTCTCTCTCTCTCTCCCTCCCTCTCCCTCCCTCTCTCTCTCTCTCTCTCTCTCTCTCTCGCCCTCTCTCTCTCTCGCCCTCTCTTTGATGTTTCTCAGACACCTGAGCTGAGGCCGTCTCGCTCTCATTGATCTCTGAGGTGATATCTGTCCGGCACGGCGGCGGCTAAATGCTGCATTCACGTGTCGTGGGAATAATGGGAAAAACGACGTTCTGACTGGGAACATCCACACAAGTGTCCCGTCATGTTGGAATAACAACTCCAGAAACTCTGAGATATTTTGGTAGACGAGTCGCCGTCTGAGGAACGTGATACACCATTAGTTTGGTGTTCTCGTAGAGGATTATTGATCAGCTTAAACGTGTCACGTTAAACTAGTGGCTCTACCACGGACACCTTCTTTCTCCTTACACACAGATGTTGGATGTTGGTGAAGTGGTTCTACCACTAGAATGCCACTAATGTCTAATGGTTATCGTTAAAACAAACTCGTTTTCCACTCATTCCGACTTTGCAAAACATGAACACGACGGAGTCGGAGGAAGAGATTTGCCAAACTCTGGGACTCGGATCTTCAGCCAGCACGAGTGTTTACTGTGGACAGACTGGTCCGTTTGCAGTGGGACTAAGCAGCAGGTGTGGAGAGGAGCCGACGTAGATCCTGAAACCAGAAACTGAGATGTGTAAATTTACTCTGACTCTACGGTAGCAGCAGCTGATGCTGGAGATGCTGGGCTACAGGCTTTTATTCGTTAGATTCAGAGACTGCTATACGGCTGCTATACAATACAATAGCTTCAGATGCTTTTACTTTGAAGGTGAAGCCTTTAAATGTGAGAGGACGTCTATGCTGTGGCTGTTCTAGTCTTCCTCTCTAGACTCTAGTTGTTGTTCTTGAACCAGAACCTGTTGCGATCAGAGCTTCTCTTGTTACGGTCTAGAATCTTCTCCGTCCTTAAAGTCTTGGAGTTCAGTCAGTGAATCTACGTTTGTAGATCTCTGCTGATCTACAGCTGGACACAGCTCCGACACTCGTCATACCTCCTCCTCTTCTCCTCCTCTTCGTCTCCCTTCTCTTCTTCCCTGTCTTCCTTCTCCTGGGTTAGGGTTAGTTGTGAGTGTGTGTGTGTGTGTTTGGTTTGGTCTGGTGTCAGTAGCATCGTCTCTGACCTTTTCATGACCTCTACCTCGTGACCTCTGACCTGCTCATGACCTCTGACCTGTGTATCTTGGCCTCTCACTGACTCTCGACCCGTCGTCTCCTCTCTGTTCTGGTTCTAGTCCTGCGGAGGAACCCGTTCGTGGTGGACGGTTGCTGTAGGAAAGGTTCCCGCAACGCTCTGCAGGAGCTCTACAACCCCACACAGGTAAGACCATCCATCCTGCCTGCTACCCTCCATCCTGGTATCCTCCATCCTCATCCCCTCCATCCTCATCCCCTCCATCCTGGTACCCTCCATCCTGGTTCCCTCCATCCTCATCCCCTCCATCCTCATCCCCTCCATCCTCATCCCCTCCATCCTCATCCCCTCCATCCTGGTACCCTCCATCCTGGTTCCCTCCATCCTGGTTCCCTCCATCCTGGTACCCTCCATCCTGGTCCCTCAGAGTCCAGGTCTCCTCTAGTGTCAGTCAGTTACTATGATCCAGCATACTGCCTGGAGCTCTGTCTGGAATATGCCTCCATCGTTCAGTGCAGGCTCTGCTCTCTTTTCACATGGAACAGAGGGACAGTTCTAGTAGTTCTAGCTCTAGCAGGACTGTGTCCCTCCCTCCACGTGGTCCCTGGAGGCTCCAGCCGACCTGGGAGCGAGGATCGCTGCTCCTCTGTCTCGTCTCCTCTGTGACTTGTGCATCGACCTGGAAGTGACGAGAGGCCCCAGGGGGGTGGAGGGGTGTGTGTGTGTGTGTGTGTGTGTGGGGGGGGGGGGCTGTCCAGGCCCCCCTGGGGGACAGATCGACCTCGGTCCTCACTCAGCTCAGAAAACCAGAGCAGACAATAGAGGGTGAAGCAGGACAAGGCCGCCAGCGCTGATTCTGCTGAAGTCTGATAGATTTACATCCCTGTAGGAAGCAGCAGGTAGAAGCAGGAAGCAGCAGGTAGAAGCAGGAAGCAGCAGGTAGAAGCAGGAAGCAGCAGGAAGCAGCAGGAAGCAGCAGGAAGCAGCAGGTAGAAGCAGGAAGCAGCAGGTAGAAGCAGGAAGCAGTCGTAGGAAATGAAAGCGAGGCTCCTCCGTTTTGTTAGGATTCTAACTTTCATTCTGCTGAGTCAGCAGGACACAGGGCAGCCACAAAACATTGTTTCTGTTTGTTATTTTCACAATTTATCGACCGGTTCAGTTTCTCTAAGCCTTAAACACCTTTTTTTGTCCTGGATCTGAAGTTTACTGTCAGAGAAGATGAAAGGAACCAGGAAATATTCACATTTAAGAGGCTGAGAGCAGAGAATTCTGATAGTCGGCAAGACTTAATAACAACATTATAATAATGTGAAAAAGAAGAAGAACAACAATAGAGTCGCTGCAGCATGCAGAAGATTCTTTATCAGGTGAAAATCCATTAAAAAATCCATTAAAAGTGCCTGAATGCCACAGCTTTCCCAACCGTCAGAACAGACGCTTTAATGGGCTGAAAGACAGAAGCGACCGATCAGTTTGTTAAGCTTGAAACTTGACCTTGAAAATCCTGGAACAGTTCTCCAGTGTGGCGCTGGAAAAGGCGCCTGAAACAAACCTCGTCAAGGTTTTGTTGTTTAGAAAGATGAGACGCTGCTGCGGCTTATTGATCCGCTGAGCGGCTCTGAGGGGGATTCACAGCCGTGTCAGCCACAATCTGATCCACAAGCAGCAGTCACACACCTGGAACGTCTGTCATCATCCTCCCTGGAAAACTGGAAAACCAGTCAAACAGCTCGAAACGCTCCCTGTGTGGGCCACAGTTTCATCCTTACCTGGCGGTTACGTGTTGACTGGACGTGACGGGACGTCTCTGACGACCTGGAGCAGGAAAACAGAGCACGGCCTCTGGTATTTTGTGAAACCGTATGCAGCGATGCACTGGCGCAGTCCTCCAGGTGCCCTCCAGCGCAGCAATGAAAAGAGTTTTTGAGCTCGCTCCCCGCTCGCTTCATGATCTAATTGTGACTAGAAGCTAAGAGGCTGGACGTCAGAGTGATGGATGGGCGCTCTCCAGCCGCTGAGCTCAGGCCGGCCGAGGCGGGGACGCTCCGAGGACGCTCAGCAGCCACAGTTTTCACAGTTTTCCCCAAATGGACGTTTTTGAGCTTTTCCACCAATGGAGGCTTCGCTCCGTCCTCTCTCGCTGAGCGAGGTGTTCTCACATCTTTCAAATGTCATGTTTTTGTCATGATGTCACCATGTTTTTAGATGGGAGGGAGTAGGTGGAACGCTGTAGTTGGTTTATTGTACTTTCTGGGAGATCAGGAGACGAGACGTTCTTAGAACAGAACTTGTAGAACTCTGTGGAGGTGGTAAGCCGTAGGGTGAACAACTCTTTTAAACTTCATCATAAATCCTCGTCTGAACACACGACAGCCAGACTCTCACTCACATTCGTTCATTTACTGTTGACTCGGCTTCCTGGCCCGCCATGGATCAGAGGCCTGTCTATGTTAGCCGGAGCTACGTTAGCGCCAGCAGACCTCGCTCTGCTACACACTGGGAATACAGAATGGACTCAACTCAGCGGCTCAGATAATAACAGATAAGAATGCGAGAAATGGAAGACAAAAGAGCCTGTTGTGCAGAGTGTGTGTGTGTGTGTGTGTGTGTGTGTGTGTGTGTGTGTGTGTGTGTGTGTGTGTGTGTGTGTGTGCGTGCTATCAGCACATGGTCAGGGAGCAGAGCGGAGCAGGACAGGAGGACGCTGCTGGAGGAGATGCTATCACAGTGACTGATTGGATGGTTCCTGCCGCTCCTCTCTCCACCTCCTCACCGTCTCTTATTATCTATCACACCATCCTGCCTGTGTCCTCCTCTCTGGAACCAGCTCACACCTCCTCCTCCTCCTCCTCCTCCTCCTCCTCCTCCTCCTCTCACACTCCCTCCATTCATCTCTTTTCCTCCATCGCCCATTTGTCACCTTCTAGATCTGCGCTGTGGGAGGAGCTTAACGTGGACACACTGTCCCGTGAAATAAAAGTGACATTCCTCAGCTTTTCCCAGTCGATTCACCCGTCAATTACTCACTTGATTCATTGATTAGGTTCATAAAATGATGCCAAAAGTAGTGGTTAAAGCCTGGTTCATAAAGATCAGGTCTTTACATGACACTCAACATTTTATCTCAGAGATGAAAATAAACCAGAAAATGTATTCACATTTATGCAGCTCAGATCACAGAATTTCTCAAAATCCTTCTAAAAAATCTTTAATCGATGATATTATCAGTTGATTAATTGGTCAGCTGTTGCAGTTTTGGAGTTTAAACGACTGAGTGCACGTGGACTCACCTCGGGTTTAATGTTCCGTGTCGGATTTTTCCACACGTTCCCACTTATGTGAAGTCCCATTGATATGCGTGTGTGTGTGTGTGTGTGTGTGTGTGTGTGTGTGTGTGTGTGTGTGTGCGGGGGGCAGCAGCGTCCAGGGTAAACTGCAGCAGGGTTCCTGGGGTCAGCGTCCACACAGAGCGCTGAGTGTCCCTCCCAGCGTTCCCGACGCTCCGGCCTCGTCAGACGCTGTTTGACTTGTGCACTCGGGACATTTTTGACATATTTCGGCCGAGACTTTTTTTTTTTTCACCTTTCGAGTGCCGTGGTCGACCGGAGGTGAAGTGATGGAGGTTCAGAGCAGGTACGACGTGTGTCCGGAGGCAGAGAACTCCTTTTACTGGAGAAACTTCCATTGGAAATGTGGTGAAACTCTGCTCTACTCCGAACGTTCCCGCCTTGGGAATGGGCTTTTAAATGGAGATGTTCACACAGTGAACTGCAAAATAAAAGCGATGTTTCTACATTTCCATTGCAGCCCAGCTGCAGCTGTCAGGTGGTTCCACTGAAGGTGTTATGAGCCGTTATTCCAGGTCAAGTCTGTTGCTGTGACATCCCATAATTCTGGATGGACACGTGTGGGAAAACCAGCCCATGAGAGGAAACAATGTTCCCACAAGGTTCTTTGATCTTTACATGTTTTATTTCTATATTTAGGTTTCGTACATTTCTTGAGATGACGGACACGCCCAGTTCCAGCCCATGTGTTCACATCTGGAAACCCTGGTCCCAGCTCTTGTGTGTGGACTTTCACAATAAGAGCACGTCCTCACAGCGTTTTACCTCTCTTTATCTTATCGCACATCTTGGTTCTTCAAATCTGAGGCCGATCGCCCTGAAAACCTCAGAGAATCTCTGTGGTTTCTCTGTCATCCTCTTTTTTTAGCTAGTGTTGGTAGGGAGGACCGGGCCCTCTGTGGCTCACGTGACCATGTGAACTGTGAGGAGATGAGGAGTCTCCAGACGGAGGATTAACTTCCCTCCTCTGGGTTTCCACCTCCATCGCGTTCACAGTTCAGATCAGGAGGAGACGAAACGCAAACAGCGAAAAGCCCCGGAGGCAGCGATGTGATGTGGCCACACACACACACACACACACACACACACACACACGCTCAGATACGGTCTAAATACAGGGGATGGAAAATGGTTTTCTTCGACAGTAATAATCTTTTCTTCTTCTCATGGAAATGTTTCTTCTCTCCCTCCTCCCAGTAATCACAGGCTGCTCGTAGCGGCCTGGAGACGCCGTGATTACCCAGAGCTGTCCTGCTGATTCAGAGCTCAGGACCTGGGTGTGTGTGTGTGTGTGTGTGTGTGTGTGTGTGTGTGTGTGTGTGTGTGTGTGTGTGTGTGTGTGTGTGTGCAGAATCGGGCAGAAATGACTCACGGTGTTAATGCAGACTTCAGTGTATGTGACTGTAGTCAAACCAAGAAAAACCCACCAAAATAAAAGCATGTGAAGACGTTAGGGTGGATTGGTTTAAATGACTGAAGAGTCGGATTGGACAGTCATGTGAAAGAGATCAGTAAACTTTCTGAGAGGTTTGTTTCCTCTCTGATCTGGATCACAGACACATATTCTCTGTGGATGGAGGAAACCTCAGGAAAGGAACATGAGGTCCACTGTCCAGATGTAGACGTGGTTCTCCTTTGAGGTGGGGAGCTCCTGAGGAGCTTCCTGCTCCGTCCGGCTCGTATGTCTCCAACATGTCCAGCAGTGGACGTCCATCACGTTCCTCCCAGGAGGAGCTGGTGTTTATAGGTTCCCATGGTGTGAGGGGACCAGGAGTAAACACACCTGCTGGCTGGTTACTCTGCTCTCCTCCAGTGTTTACCGCTCACTGACTGCTCACACACCTCCACCTCCTCCTCAGATCAACATCTGAGGAGGAGGTGGAGGGAACCAGCACCTCACAGCTCACACTCTAAGTGCTGTTTATTGACAGGAAATAAGTACCGTCACTGTGTGCAATGACATAAGAACAAAACACAAGAACAAACATGTTTTTTGTTGTTTTCTATAACAGACTGTCACTTGTTCCTCTGATCTGGTCTCATCTTATCAACAAGCAATAAAAGGATAAAAAAAACTCAGAGTTAGTAACTGTAGATTACGTTCTTGCAGGACGAGGTGTTGATACGTAGTTTTTAATGACTAATTAAGGTAAAATATGCAACTCGTACATGTCAGAAGCAGCTAGTTTGCTCATTTAAAGTCTAAAAGTCGACAGAAACTTTGTGTCATGTTCAAACGAGTGGAGCTGGAGCTGCAGCTCCATCCTGAGAGCTGCTGGAAATAAACACGCTGTGAATATTCATCATGTTGCACAAACAGAGAAACAGAGATAGAGAGGTCACGGGAATGAATGGAGCGCACAGGGAAGAGAGAGTGTGTGTGTGTGTGTGTGTGTGTGTGTGTGTGTGTGTGCCACCAGACAATACCTGCCAGCTGCAGATATGGTTGCAACCCCACAATCCCTTCACTTGAGTTTACTGAGCGTAGGTGTGTGTGTGTGTGTGTGTGTGTGTGTGTGTGTGTGTGTGTGTGTGTGTCCTCTCTGGAATTGGCACCCTGGGCCAGATTAGGAGGAACAGAGCAGCAGACTCTGGCAGCGACTTGAAAGGAGCGTCGCACCTTTCACCCACAGCGAAGACACGGAGGCAGAGCCGTAAAATAACTGTGTGTGTGTGTGTGTGTGTGTGTGTGTGTGTGTGTGTGTGTGTGTGTGTGTGTGTGTGTGTGTGTGTGTGTGTGGGAGAAGCTGGATAAGTCATCCCGGGTTTGAAAACAAAGGGATTTAGAGGAGGAAGCTTTATTCTTTTTTGTGTCTGTCCATCTCTGGAGGCAGCGCAACGAACAGAGCAAGAGGAGGAGGTGAAGGAGAGAGAGAGAGAGAGAGAGAGAGAGAGAGAGAGAGAGAGAGAGATGGATTTAGAGGAAATGAGTTCTCTTTACTTGCTCTGAGGACACACAGAGAAGATGGAGTGAAGAACTGGTTCTTTACCTTCTTTTATTTTATAAGTTTTATTCCCTTGCTTGTTTCCACTTTCTCCTAATGTTACTGTTTGTTTTTTCACTCTCGTGCGTTAGAATTTAATGAGTGCCGTAAAACCTGAAAATAGTTCCACTTACAACAATGAGATCAGAAGATGGCAGGATGTTAGATGCCACGGAACCAAAACAACTGAAACAGTTTGATCAAACGAGGGAGAGACTCATTCACAAACTGATCTTTAACACACACAAACTCTCAGTCACACACACACACACACACACACACACACACACACACACACACACACACCCCGTCTACCTCAGACCAGTGCAGTCTGTAGTAGTCTATGATCGATATGCTAAACTTGTTTGTGTTTCGCATGCTGTTCTATTCTTGTTAAGCACAGGACGACTCATAGCTCCACTGTTTTATAGAGAAGTTTCCGTATGTTTTGTGTCTTTTCTACTTCTTCTTATTCTGTTTTTATTCTGTGGGATCTGCAGCCGCTCTCATCCATCAGATCCCACGCCAGGTTATGTATAAATCTCACTTTGTGTGAGCAGAGTTTCCTCTGAGATCCTGAGACTCCTGTGTCAAAGACATCTTCTCTGAGTTCAGACAAATTCTGTCACTGGAGGGGAACGGCTCTGTGAACTTCTCAGGAGAGAGAGAGAGAGACAGAGAGGGAGGGGGAGAGGGGGGGGGGGGTGAGGGAGAGAGATAAGTGAGAACTTCCATTTGCAGCTGGTTTTACCTTCTGCTCCTCCCCTGGTTCCGGCCCTCGCGGGGTTAAAGAGAGAAACTTCGATGGCTCCGAGGGAAAGTCAGAGCGCTTATTATCTCGTCTGTGCTGCTGTAATTATACGCCCTTTTCTCTTTCACACACACACACACACACACACACACACACACACACACACACACACACACACTGTCTACACAAGCAGCTCACATTCATACAAGTCCAGAAAGGTCCAGAGCTGATGTTCAGAGAGTCTCAGCACTGTTATTATTATATATAATGTGTTGGTAGATAATATTATATATCATGTAGTGTTACATTATACTTTACATTCTGATGTGTGATATCTAGCTTTCAGAGGCTGCTCAGTGTTTTTCCCAGAGGAGGACAGCTCGGCGTTCCCCTGGGAAGCAGCGGCGTTCCGGGGCTCGGGTTTCAGGGTTTCAGGGTTGTTTTTTTGGGACCAGAACGATGCAGGTTCTCCAGGTGTCCAGTGTCCTGCAGGTTGACTCTGTCATGGACTTTATTTGGTGTTGACACAGATCACATGTTTCCACTGTCCACAAAGGAAGTTTCCCCTGTTAATGGAGGGATGGCGACCAGGACTCCTGCTGCAGACAGAATTTAAGTATCAGAGTGTGTTTTACTTTGTTCGGATGTTGGAACGTCTTAAAACTAAACTTATGGACTTTGAATTCAACTAGAATGAGACCTGGAGCGGCTGAGTAGAGCAACTGCTGCCAAACAACAAGAGTTTAGCGACTTTTTCCTAAACTTTTCCTAAATCTTTAGTTGAGTCTGCACTACTGTAGGGACCTCTACCTGCCCTAACGAGGACGTGATGCTCATTCAGTCAAGGTGAGAGCTGTTTTTCTCGGGCCCCCTGTCACCTTTTACTGTAACTTTGCTAATGAAGTTCCAGTTTCACCCACAGTGAGGCCACTGATTCCTCTTCGCTCCGAGCCGGACAAACAATAACAAACAATACGTGGGACTGTGTCTACATGAACCCTCCTGGCAGCTGTGAAGCCCATAAACCTGCAACTGCTGCAGAAAGTCACCTTAATCCGTGTGTGTGTGTGTGTGTGTGTGTGTGTGTGTGTGTGTGTGTGTGTGTTTGCCTGGCGTCGCGGGGACTGCGTGCTAACCTGCAGCTTTTAGCCGCTGGCACACACACAGTGTCCATTCAGGACTCCCTCTCTCTGCAGGAACCTTACGTAACTCGCATCAGCTCAAAAAATCCTGAATCAATAGATTCTGTGCTGCAGGTTGTTTTATTTTTATTAACTTTCCTTTTTTTGCTGCTGCTGCTGCTGCTTTTTTTTTCAGGTTCAGTGACATTTTTGACAAACTGGCTCCTTCAACCCTGCAGCTCCAGTTCAAACATCAACTAGTTCAATCGCTGCTTTATAATCAATAGTTGATGCATTGATTCTATATCGAGGAATCTGTCCTCAGTCGCTGTTGCTTTAAGAAAACGGAAAAAACCAAAGAGAGTAGTATTGATGAATGATTATTCTATAAATGTTTTATATAAATTAAGGTAGTATATACATAGTAGTATATGCAGTGTTATGAGTGTAATAGTATAAGTAGTATTGTAGTATTACAGTTAATGTGAGTGGCAGTGAATACAACACCATGGTACTTTAATGAAGTTCAGACAAAAAGCAGATGGAAAAGTCTTCAATTTGCTTTCAGATGTGAAACATGAGGCTGAGGAGCAGGAGACATCTTCTGGTTCATCAAAGTTAAAGTCTAAAACCCTTAAAATAGAGGATGAAACATCAGGAACCTGCCAAAACGTTCCTTTGAGGCGACTCTAGAACTCTGTGGATCCACAGCTGTCAGAATCAGTCATTAAACTGCATCGGGGGACTCATCAAGTCGGGGGTTTATTTTAGGACCTCCAGACGTGGATAGACATGGACAGACCTCCAGATGTGGACAGATGTGGACAGATCCACAGACGTGGACAGACATCCGGACGTGGACAGACGTGGACAGACCTACAGATGTGGACAGACCTGGAAAGACATGGACAGACCCACAGACGTGGACAGACCTCCAGATGTGGACAGACATCCAGACGTGGACAGACGTCCAGACGTGGACAGACCTCCAGACGTGGACAGACCTCCAGACGTGGACAGATGTGGACAGACGTGGACAGACGTGGACAGACGTGGACAGACGTCCAGACGTGGACAGATGTGGACAGACCTCCAGGCTGCAGGTTTAAAATAGCAGAAGTTTCCTCCGAGCGTCTGATCCTGACCTCAGCGTTTCCCTCAGTCGCTTCATTTACCTTTTTTTACAAAGACAAATACGTTTAGACGGAATATTAATATGAATCAACAGAGAGAGAAAGAGAGAGAGAGTGTGTGTGTGTGTGTGTGTGTGTGTGTGTGTGTGTATTCCAAGGATAAATAAAGGTAAAGGAACGTTTCCTTGGACAGAGCAGCTGTTTGATCTTCGTACCTACGTCTACATTGTTCCACTGGCTTTTATAGCCACCGTTTGTCTTCTGGGGGGCTCAGGTGAAGCGTTACGCACTTTAAATCAGGTGTGTGTAAGTGTGTGTGACGGAGTGTGTGTGTGTGTGTGTGTGTGACAGAGTGTGTGTGTGTGTGTGTGTGTGTGTGTGTGTGTGTACAGTTGTGCTACACTGGCAGCTTTATTCCTGCTTTATGAATGCTAGTCTGTCTGTAAGCAGAGACAGGCTGCCTTCAGTGCTCCCAGTGTGCGTGTGTGTGTGTGTGTGTTTGTGTGTGTGTGTATGTGTGTGTGTGTGTTGTGAGAACGCGGGGCCCTTTGATGAACGCTATTGATCTTTGTTTAGACGACTTCACAGCTCGATAGCAGCGAGCGAGGAGAGGAGCGGAGGTGCAATCAGCTTCTCAGGCGACAGAATGAAAACGGTCGAGACGAGTCGTCCAGAACATCAGAGAGAGACGAGGCGACCAGAGTTTGTTTGTTTGTTTGTTTGTTTGTTTGTTTGTTTGTTTATGCTGCTCTCAACCCAGTCATTTTGGACGTTGAGTGGCCATGAATCGAAGCAGTTCTTCCAGACTTTCCAGGCTGGTTCAAATCCTCCAGCACAGAGTAAATACTGTAAATACTGTAAATATTATAAATACTATAAATACTGTGAATACTGTGAATACTGTGAATACTGTGAATACTGTGAATACTGCAGCAACATCGTTCACCCACTAACCCTAACCCAACTGATACTGAACCCAACTGATACTCTGGCTCTTGCTGTGGTTCTGGTTCTGGTCAGTGTACATGATTAAACGATGGATACTGACGATAACACATACAGTTAACAGTAGAAGTAGTTGTATTAGTACTACTAGTTATATTAGTAACCACACCTGAAGCAAAGAAAGATGATGATCAAAGATGAATGCAGCATCACAGCTCTGCCTCTGCCTGATCACAGTAATCCAACAGACGTCGCTAGTGTTGTAATCTCAACAAAAACAAGAAAAGTTCAGAGTCAAAACATCGTTTATCATCGTTTCACTGCATCGGCTGCATCAGTCAGTGACACTTTACAGAATGAAACCTCAGGAAGCCTCGAATGGCTGTAGCGTTAGCCTTAGCTGTCACGATAGCATCACCTGTTCTGTTAGCATCAGCTTTTGCTATAGCGTTAGCTTTAGCAGGTTTAGCGTCCTCATATTCATTTCTATGGTGAATCCTCCAGAGTTTAGAGGGGTTGAAGCCTCTTTCAACTCGTTCTCTGAGCTTCATCTGTCAGGCAGCAGCAGCTCAGGGCTAAGAGACGGAAAATTAGCTAAATCAATCCAGCGTTGGATAATTAGTTAGCAAAAAATGTTTTTATCGAGGCAATTATTGTCTAACATCGACCGATAATGATCGTAGCAAACACCGTCTCTCCATAAACTGATAGTAATCAAACACAGACTGGAGGTAATTTGCTGAAAAGTCTGAGGTGTAGTTGGAAGCGAGGATGGATGGAACAGCGCTGCAGAATCAGTGAATGTGTAAATAGACACAGAAACCGAGTGCACGATGGATTCTATAACGCGTCTAATGGAGGCTGCGCAGAGGCCCAGCGGGATGATGCATCGCTGTGGAGCTGTTTCCACTCGCTAACTTATTCCCTCTCTTAATCTCCGGCTTCCTCCCTGCATCTCCGCTGCTCCCTGGCTCTGCAAACATCAGCAGATCCGGGCCGAGCCGTTCATTACGGCCTCAGAGCTGCTCCTCACGCCTAAAACCACAACGTCCAGGGGACGTGATGACACGGAGGGAAGACGGGCAGAGAGCCGTCACGTCCTCACACGCGTCCACAACAAACTGTGTGTGTGCAGACGAGACCAGAGGACGTGTGACTCCCGACTCCTGAGGATCCGGAAAAAGGAGGTTTTTATGTTTGCATCCAGTGGAGAGGCTGAATGTTCTCTGGTGTTAACGTAGAAGCTCTTTGACCACTGGTTTCATCAGAAGTGACTCACAGTCTGTTCTACATCCTGTTTGTAGGATGTAGGGGAATTTCATGCTGATCTGGCACCCACAAATAGGCTTCGCTCTGATTGGCTGTCTTGGCTGACACTCACATGATTAATCATGTGACTGTATATGACTTAATGTGTCATATCCATATCCTTCACCTGATTTTACATAACATAATAACGCCTCAGCATGGAAGCACACACACACACTCTCTCTCTCTCTCTCTCTCTCTCTCTCTCTCTCTCTCTCTCTCTCTCTCTCTCTCTCTCATTTAAATGAATATATAGTGTCCGGATGCTGCATCGCTCAGTAATTCATCAGGCAGAGCAGCGACAAAGAGAAAGTGCTGAGCTGAGGGTTTTGAGGCCCGGGGGGAAGGGGGGGGGGGGGGGGGCGTATGGAGATATTGACCAATCAGATGAGATCAAACTAAACTGACCCCATCATGTGGAGCTGCTAACCACCCTCCTCTGGACGCTCCCTGCTCCTCCGGCTGGTTCCCGTCCTCCGGGGATCAGAGGAGTAATGTGCGGCCGGATTGCAGCAGGATTCCCACGGGAACGCCGCGACCTCCGACCTCCGACCGCAGGTCACAGATCTTAATCACAACATCGACACGTCATCGTCTGGGACATAAAGACATAATGAGTCATTAGACCAGGTCTCCGTCCTCTCTCCTCCACTGTAGTTGAGGCGTAGTAGTAGGGTTGAGTTCTCAGTTTCTGTGCAGTCTGGAGACACAGCCCAGACGTAAACATAGTGTCGCTATCCGTGTTGACTCTTTTACTGTTTACTAGAAAGAACAAAAAAACATGATTACACAACGTAATAGACGTTCAGCTGAAGTTCAGAGAGCGGGAAACACATCTGATCTCTGGAGGTCTCACCATGGAATATGGAAAGATATCAGGGCGCTAATGCTAAAGCCAGTGCTATCGCTAACCCTGTTGCTGTCGTGAACGATGAGGCTAAAGCTAATGCTATTGCTAAAGCTAGCAAGATCCCTGTCCTCTGATATGAGGTCTGCATATGTTGCATGAACCTTCAAACTAAAAGTGAATCATGTCATGTCACAGCTAATCCTGTGAGTTTTAGCTGCATAATAATAATAATAATTATAATAATAATAATAATATTTAAACATTTGCTTCATTATGAACTTCTTTTCAATTAAAGGAATTAAACACGAAGCAGACCAGGATGGAGGAAGATGGAGAAGATTTTCATCAACAAAGAGCCGCTGTTTGCTGAGCAGGCTTTGATGATGAATGGGGAGGAGAGAGAGAGAGGCATCCTCCTCCTCCTCCCTCTCCTCCTCCTCTCCTCCTCCTTTCCTTTCTTCTTCTCTCTCTTCTTCTTCTACTTTTTCTCCGGCGGCAGAGGTTCAGGCTCCATCACGCTTTGTCAATTCAAACTTCCCTCAAACGCTGTAAAGAGCCGTTTGATGTGACGCAGAACATAGAGCTTAATGTGTAGAGAGAGCGAGGAGGAAAAAGACAGAGCTACAGTTCAATGATTTCCTTTTCAGGAAATAAAGACAGAAAGTTTCAGCCTGACTCGCCCCGTTATCGCATCATGTAATGGAGATAAAATGCCAGATTTGTGGTTTGAAGACTGAACAGAAGGTTCTTCAGACCTGGAGATTGAAACAGACTCCGTCTCTGTTCCCTCATGAATTACTTCATTTTCTCTTTTGTCTAAATTAAAACGTGCTGAGCTTCTGGTTACACCGATGAAGAGTCTTAATTATGGGACACAGAGGAACATCTGCCTCTCACAAGCAGAAGGACTTTAAGTGTAGAAAGTTGAGATTGATCACACAATAAAATAAAAACAGAGAACATCAACCACAGACTCGTTTCTCCTTGGTTTTAAAATCAAGCACTTCACGTCTTCATCGCCATCATTGATTCCAACAACACAAGTCGCCTCTGCTCGGTTTGATTTATTTTGACCCTTCAGTTCCCAGAATTCTTTGCTTTGAGATAAATACATGTAATTCTGGATCTATGGAGGTGACTATCTACTCGATGTGACTCTACGTCACTCTATCTATGTGACTCTATGTCACTCTATCTGATTCTATCGAACTATCTGACTATGTGACTCTATGTGACTCTATGTGACTCTATGTGACTCTATGTGACTCTATGTGACTCTATGTGACTCTATCTGACTCTACGTGACTGACTCTATGTTCTGAATGGAGGCCAGGCTGCAGCTCTGGATGACTGGTGTGATGTGGCGGCTCCTGAAGGGCGGTGATGAATTCTCCACTCGGAACATGTGAAGCGTGACTTCACATAGGAACACGTGAACCCCCCTGCCCCCCCCCCCCGCCCTCCCCACCTGCCCCCCCCCCCCATCCCTCCTCCTTCCCTGAGTTATTCCAACACTTCATGTCAGAACAAGTGCAGCAGTCACAGGCCACGCTTGTGCACAGAGCAGGTCACAATAAAATCAATTGAGGTGGCGAGGAGAAACCTGGAGGGAAAAATGATCAGCTGAACATTCCTGAATGTTCCTGAACATTCCTGAACATTCCTGAACATTCCTGAACATTCCTGAACATTCCCGCCCCTCAGACGCTGCAGCCTCTCTCCTCATCAGCGCCGTCAGGCTGCATAAGAAATGAGCCGGAGATGAAGGATCGCTGACTGGATCTCTGCATATTGAACAGTCAATATCTCTAATATCCTCCGATATCATTATTTTCCCTCCATGAGCGTGAACTCATCTCCATCACGGTCTGCGGAGGAAGAGACGGAGTCAATAAAGAGACGGAGACGATAATGAAGCCGGAGAGTAATAACTCGCTCTCTCTCAGTCTCTTATCTTATCTCCATCTCTTTGTTCCTCCTCGTCGGTTATTACTCTGATTTGTCCCAACACGAGCCAGACGGGCAGAGCGGCAGGCGTCCTAACGTCCCGTCCTGTCTGTGTGTTCCAGTCGGAGCTGTCGGGCCCGGCCGTGCTGCACCAGGCCCGCAGGGACCAGGTGCTGGACTCCTGCCGGCTCCACAGCGCCTCCAGCCGCAAGCGGCGGGTGCTGACGCCCGGGGACCTGAAGCACCTGGTGGTGGACGAGGACCACGAGCTCATCTACTGCTACGTCCCCAAAGTGGCCTGCACCAACTGGAAGCGAGTGATGATGGTGCTGACGGGACGAGGGAAGTACAGGTGAGAGACCGGAACGACTCAGAGAGACAGTAGCACCTGCGGATACCTGTAGCGTTAGCATGATTAGCATTAGTGTGGTTGATTTGTTATTATTACTTCAAAGTCCCATAACCTATAAGGAGGTTTCTCCTCAGTCAAGTTGTTGGTTATTTTCTCAATTCATTCATTTGTTTTGATTTAATTTATTCAAAAAAAAGTGAAAAATGTGTTTCACAAATGCAAAGATGAAACCCAAAATACATTTTTCTACAAGTTTCAACATAGTGTAGCTGCTACTTTCAGGTGTTCCAGGTGAAGTCTGAGATAATTAGCCTACGGAAACAAAAGCTTCTGTTAATCAAGATAATTGAATAAAACACTGAGATGTCATGATAACACAGCTAATGCAATAATTTAATGTGTTATCACGAGAAAATATCTACATAAATGCAAAACGATGAGTCGCTCTGACTAGATCAGTAAGTTAATCAGTAATCAGTAAGTATTAGTTAGTTAGTTAGTTAGTATTAGTTAGTATGTGGCTGCTTTCAGCTTCTGCACAGAGGTCGAAGGTCGTCATGAGGTGGGCCTGTGGCCGGGGCTGACCCTGCGTCCGGTCTCTTTCAGCGACCCGATGGAGATCCCGTCCAACGAGGCCCACGTCCCGTCCAACCTGAAGACGCTGAACCAGTACAGCATCGCCGAGATCAACCACCGCCTCAAGAACTACCTCAAGTTCCTGTTTGTGCGCGAGCCCTTCGAGCGGCTGGTCTCCGCCTACCGCAACAAGTTCACCCTCAAGTACAACTCGTCCTTCCACAAGCGCTTCGGCACCCGCATCATCCGCCGCTACCGCAAGAACGCCACGCAGGACGCGCTGCTCAGCGGCGCCGACGTCAAGTTCAAGGAGTTTGCGGAGTACCTGGCGGACCCGGCCACGCAGCGCGACGGCCCGCTCAACGAGCACTGGCAGACGGTCTCCCAGCTCTGCCACCCCTGCCACATCCACTACGACCTGGTGGGCAAGTACGAGACGCTGGAGGAGGACGCCAACTACGTGCTGCGGCTGGTGGGCGTGGCCGACTCGCTGCGCTTCCCCAGCTACGCCAAGTCCACGCGCACCACGGACGCCATGACGGCCCAGTTCTTCAGCAACGTCAGCGCCCAGCAGCAGCTGCAGCTCTACCAGCTCTACAAGCTGGACTTCCTCATGTTCAACTACTCCACGCCCCAGTACCTGCACCTGGACTGACCCCCCCCCCCCCTCCCTTCCTTCCTTCCTTCCTTCCTTCCTCCTTCCTCCTTCCTTCCTCGTTTGTTTGTTGCGTGAGACGACGCGACAAAACGAGCAATCGGAAGGCGGGAATCATTCGGAAAACTTGACTTAAAGTATAAAAATGAAACAGTTTTGTTGTGGTGGAGACGTGGGGGTGTGGACCTGGACGTGACCAGGTCTGACTGAGGTGAGACCAGGTGAGACGCGTGGGGTGTCTGGACATGTGGGGGGGAGGGTCCAGACGTCGAGCCAAACGCATGCAAAGACTAAACTGTGTGGGTGAAGCAGGTCTTCAAGGTGTTCTGATAATAATAATAATAATAATAATAATAATAATAATAATAATAAAGAGGAGGTGGGGGGGCGTAACTTTACATGGAAGGACTTGAAGAGCCCCCCCCCCCCCCCCCGGACCTACATGTTTAAACTGCTGATTAATTAGGCTGCTTCAGATTCTACAAGGCAAACAGCGGCCTCGCACGCGCCCGGGCCCCAATGCATCGTGGGAGCTAAGCTTATCTCCCCCATCCCCCTCCCTCCCCCATCCCCCCTCCCTCCCCCATTCCCCCTTCCTTCCCCACGCCTCCTCCCTCTTCAACCCCCCCCTCCCTTCCAAATCAATAGAGAAACTCCGTCAAATTGTAAACTCCCAGTCCGTCCCCTCCACCCTCGACATGGCGGAGGGTCCCGAGCTCATCACCATCTCCAGGAGGCTGCGTCCCCGTCAGAGGAAGCTTCAGGATCCAGGATAAAACCTCCAGGGACGCGGTTGGAGGGGACGCGGTTGGAGGGGACGTGGTTGGAGGGGACGCGGTTGGAGGGGACGCGGTTGGAGGGGACGCGGTTGGAGGGGACGCGGTTGGAGGGGACGTGGTTGGAGGGGACGCGGTTGGAGGGGACGCGGTTGGAGGGGACGCGGTTGGAGGGGACGTGGTTGGAGGGGACGTGGTTGGAGGGGACGTGGTTGCCTGGGACACCGAGCATCCTTAACACGTAGAGTTACGTTGTCTAGAAGAGAACCCGGGGAAAGGGTCCGAAATGGACGGGACGAGGACGTTTGTGAGAGGGTTGATCAAGGCACTGGATCTCATAAACCCCGCCCACCCAGGGGCCGAGGCCCCGCCCCCTCCAAGGAACGACCAATCGCGTTTCACTAAATTAAACTAAAACCTTTTGTCTTCTCTGCTCACCTGTTTTCATTTGTCTTCTGAAGCGTTGCTGCGAGCAGCAATAACTTAAGATTATTTAATTTGCTTTTGATGATTAAAGAGAAAAAGATTTAATTTGTTTTTGTTTCCTGGGCTGACGAACCATTTTAGGAAGTTTTTAATAATTGAAACTGTTTGGGAGGTTTGTTTTGTTGTTGCCATTGTTTCTGGATACATTGTCGATGCATCACAGCGTTCTCACTTTGCCAAGGCTTCATTCAGCTCCCGGCTTTGTCCTTCTGTGTCGGGATCACATCACTTTTATTGGCTTGTTTTTCTGGGTTCTTGTTGCCAAAACGTCCAGTGCCAAAAAAAACAAAAAAACAAAACAAACGTCTCGAGGTCGACACGCGCCGCGACACGTGTTCTCCCCAACATATCAACAACCTGCTGCCCACGTCACGCCAGAGGAGCTGAGGTGGGAGAGGACGAGAGAGGGAGAGAGAGAGGGAGAGAGAGGACGAGTGGGAGAGAGAGAGGGAGAGAGGACGAGTGGGAGAGAGAGAGGGAAAGAGGGAGAGAGAGGATGAGAGAGAGGGAGAGAGACAGAGAGAGAGGATGAGAGAGAGAGAGAGGGAGAGAATGAGAGGCTCCTTTGCAGACCACTCCATCCTCAGAGTGGAGGAGAGAAGCTGCGTCTCTTTGTTCCACTGGATCAGAAACACTGTAATCATCCAATCTTTATCTGCGTCTTTGATCTTCTTTCCGGAGGTGACACGCATGTAATTTTACGTTAGGTCGCGTCGGGGAACTTGAACAATTCATCCGTGTGTGAGAAGGAGAAAGCAAAACAATCACAGTCGCATTCATGAATAGAAGGAGAGAATAAAGACTTCATCGTCTTTGTCCGAGAACAAAGCTGCTGTGGAGGAGACGAGTCCAGACTGACACATGGCGTTTATGCAGCCCAACTGTCTGAGGAGACAGTAGTCAACTAGTTGACTAGTAGTTAACTATTACTACTAGTTAACAGTTACAGGAGCTCCTGCAGCATGACTTCAGCTGGTCAGGCATGGAGCCTGTTTTCCTTTGACCCCAGCAGGAGGCGGAGACATCCTCACAGTTATGGTTCCATTATAATCACAGATGGGGAGTTACAGTAACGGACGTGCACGTCCCCTCCGGGCGCCACAGACTCACACGATCACGTGTTAAAGATGTTCTGTGGGTTTTTCAGTCTAATGTGACAGAGGATGAAAGAAACCAGGGAATATTCTCGTTTAAGAGGCTAAAGCAGAGAGTTCAGACTGTTTTTCCTCTAAAATGATCAAATGTTCCAAAACGATTGACAAGGATTTACTTCTAAACAAGTCCGTTATTCTTCAGGAAAATCTAGTTATAAACACAGGACTAGTTGTAAACACAGGACTAGTTATAAACACAGGACTCGCTGTCAGGACGATTCACTGACAGGTGACATAGCTGGAACTTTTGACTAATTCTGCTACTTTGACTTGTAGTTTTACTACTGTGTGTGTGTGTGTGTGTGTGTGTGTGTGTGTGTGTGTGTGTGTGTGTGTGTGTGTGTGTGTGGATAATAATGAGAAACTAGCCTCTTTTTATACCCACATACACACATATACACACATCTGGCTGCAATAAATGAGAAAAGCTTACGGCTTTGCGTCCTCACGAACAAACAATGGCTGCATTCTGCTCTCAGCCTCCTGGGCCTGACGTGCCAGCACACACACACACACACACACACACACACACACACACACACACACACACACACACACACACACGCAGATGCCACGCAGCATCTTGCTCAGCAGTTGTGAGCTTGACACACTGACTCGGCTTTAAATCGCTCGTTTAAAGCCCAAAATGGAACAAAACGACCTCTGAGCTCCGAGGACCGCGCTGCTCTCCTCCACTCACAATCCCGCAGACGCTTTAAAGAAAAAAGAAAAGAAACACACACACACACACACACACGCACACACACACACACACACACACACACACACACACACCCTGAGCCGAGTCGGTGTCGCTGACGAGGGCAGCGGGTTCAAAGCAGAAAAATAAAGGTAAATAAAAAGCGGGAGCCGCAGAGTGTTGTTAGCCTAACCTGCCTGATCCCAGATCAGCTCACATCCAGCTGCTGCTGCTGCTGCAGGACGACGTCTGGCCTCAGACCGACTCGACCGGCGCTCGCTCCTCTTCCTGCCTGGAGCTCGCTCCTCTTCCTGTCTGGAGCTCGCTCCTCTTCCTGTCTGGAGCTCGCTCCTCTTCCTGTCTGGAGCTCGCTCCTCTTCCTGTCTGGAGCTCGCTCCTCTTTCCTGTCTGGAGCGCTGCTGCTCGCGCTGCCGTTCTACCGCTTCCACTCTGACGACTCTGATGATTCAGAATGTAAAATAAAACCATCCTAAATTATTCTAAAGTCCAGGCTTCAGCATGCCTGAGCTTAATCACGTCCAGTTTCTAGAAAGTGTAGTTCTGTACAGTTTCTGTAATTTACGCATTTTTCTTTTGTTTCTTTTGGCTCCGTCTGAGAAAATCTTTCATTTCAAACATTTTATTTTGTTTTATTTTTAACTTTACGTTACGCTAGGTTATGTTTTGTTCAGCTACGCTAGGTTGTCGCGTTGTTACTTTTCGTTTTGTTGTTTTTTTGTTTTGTTGCTTTTTGTTTTTGTTGCTTTTCATTTTGTTACTTTACATCTTGTTTCTTCTCGTTTTGTTTCTTCTCGTTTTGTTTCTTCTCGTTTTGTTTCTTCTCGTTTTGTTTCTTCTCGTTTTGTTTCTTTTCGTTTTGTTTCTTTTCTTTTCGTTTTCTCGTTTTGTTTCTTTTCTTTTCGTTTTGTTCTCGTTTTGTTTCTTTTCTTTTCGTTTTGTTTCTTCTCATTTTGTTTCTTTTCTTTTCATTTTGTTTCTTTTCTTCTCGTTTTGTTTCTTCTTGTTTTGTTTCTTTTCTTCTCGTTTTGTTTCTTCTTGTTTTGTTTCTTCTCGTTTCTTTTCTTTTCGTTTAGTTTCTGTTCGTTTTGTTTCTTCTCGTTTTGTTTCTTCTCGTTTTGTTTCTTTTCTTTTCGTTTAGTTTCTGTTCGTTTTGTTTCTTCTCGTTTTGTTTCTTTTCTTTTCGTTTTGTTTCTTTTCTTTTCGTTTTGTTTCTTTTCTTCTCGTTTTGTTTCTTCTCGTTTTGCTGCTTTGCGTTGCGAGCACAGAGGGACAAAGCCGGCGGCTGTTCATTAGAACCTCCATCACTCATTCCTCAAACGTCTGCAGACAGGAAGTCATTCACACTGCTGTTGTTTGGAGGCTGGATCGATTATTTACTCCAGTTGTTCTCACAACACAAACGCACGCACACACACACACACACACACACACACGCACACACACACACGCTACCATTGTGTAGCTCCCTTGTTTCTCTGTGCCTTTCATTCACAGCAACACAGAGCCGACTTAAACAGATTAAAGGGAGTGTTTTCTCTCTGAGCTCACCTGGGCCTTCACACACACACACACACACACACACACACACACACACACACATTCACACATTCACACACAGGCACACACAAAATGCAAAAACACACAAACTTTCCAAAATGGTGTCTGATCATATTTTCACCATTTTGTACCATTTTGTGTTCCAGCTCTGACATCGGAGACGATACACTGAAAGTTTATTTTCACTTTGATGGATTCACACACATTTCCTCCTCAGTGCGTTACACACACACACACACACACACACACACACACACACACACACGCTGCGGCCCATGTGAGCTGGGAGCAGGATGACCCTGCAGAGGCTCTCTCTGGTTTTCACACCGCTGGACGTAAAAACACGTCTGAGTCTCGTTTGTCTTCCTGAAAGACGATGAAGAGGTGGAGACGATGAAGAGGTGGAGACGATGAAGAGGTGGAGACCGTCAGGGGGTCCAGAGAACCTGAACTCCTGTCCACACCTTCTCACCTCTTCTGACTCGGCTCCATGCACAACAACAACAAACAGAAACAGGAAATGTGTAAATAAACCTGCTGAGGCAAAGTTCTCTGCTGCTGGGAAACAATCAGCATCATTTCAGACGTATTATGTTCATATTGTTTTGTGATCAGACAGAAAACAATTAGAGCTTCAAAAACATCAACAACAACAAGAGCCGAAGCACCAGGACACATTAGAGGTGATGAACATTTCCAGGCAGTCTGAGCTGTGGAATGTGTGAATCTGAGTCCTGGAGGATCTGAAACACTCCTACGTTACCTCACGTAGCGTGTTAGCACCTTGAAGAGAATCATAACCGAGAAGCACAAGAGTCAGTTCGACTGAGAGAGAAGCGATTGTTTGTTTGTTTGTTTGTTGTTGTTAACAGAGCCCGAGTGAAGGAAGTGGAGCCCAGTGAGTCGGTTTCTCTGGATCAATGAACTCGTCTATTGATCAGACTGTGAGAGTCCACGTTAGGTTAGGATTACATCAGCCTGGCTGTGTGTACAGAGGACACACACACACACACACACACACACACACACAGGCACACACATACACACACACACACAGTGATGTTCCTAGTCTTTCGAGCTGCTTCACTGTGATGCCATGATGTGTGTGTGTGTGTGTGAACTTTATAGCCTTTGAATGAACGTCTCAGAAAGAAGTTAGGTCTCTCTCTTTCTCTCTCACTTTCTCTCCTTCCCTCTCTCTCTTTTTATTCCGACAGGTATTTATTTATTATTTATTCTCAGACATCTACGCCCACTCTCCTCTGTTGCCGTGGCAACGTGGACTCTGTTTCCTGCCAGGATGACGGCCTCTCTCTCTCTCTCTCTCTCTCTCTCTCTCTCTCTCTCTCTCTCTCTCTCTCTATCTCTGTCTCCATCTTTCACTCTCTTACTCTGGTTTTATTTTTTGTTGCTCCTCTTGTTTTTTCAGACACGGCATGAATAATTGACTGTGTGTGTGTGTGAGAGTTGCTGTACAAGTGTGTCGATCCTGTCTCCTCCTGTCTCATCCTTTCACAATAAAAGAACACTGAAACTCCCACTGCGTGTTCTGTGTGTGTGTGTGTATGTGCATGTATGTACTTTCATGTGTACGTGTCAACTATTCTTCCAGAACATACCAAGCATACGAACATACCGAGAACAAGCTGACGCTCAAAACTCCCAGCAGGACTTGAACACATCGTACAGAATGAGAATAAAGCCTTGAACTCAGCTCAGCTCCTAGCCTCACCTCCTCATACATACATACATACATACATACATACATACATGCATACTTAATACATGCATAGATGCATACTGCACACACACACACACACAGATATCTTTATTTATTCCAGGATGCCAGTCTAGAGCAAGCTTTCTTTCTTAAGATTACAAGTTAATTTACAAACTAATTACATCATCTATACATGCAATAACTCACATAAATATGTACTTATATACATACATATAAACACATGTAATCATGCATACACATACACACATTCTTCCTTCCTTACATACATTTATACATGCACACTTATACATAGATGCTTGCAGTCTTCCATAGATACACACTAGACACATTTGTGCATACTTACATTCATACATGCATGATTGTATACATTTACACACATACATGCAAACACACGCACACACACATACATACACACATACAATCCATGCATACACACTTACGTACATACATATGAACTTACTAACATAAGTTGGTGACGTGTGTGAGGGAGAGGGTGTCTAAACGTGTAGTTGCTGTGTGTGTGTGTGTGTGTGTGTGTGTGTGTGTGTGTGTGTGTGTGTGTGTGTCTGTGTGTCTGTGTGTGTGTGTGTGTGGTGCAGAGGCAGGGAGTGGCTCTGATGTTTTGATGGACAACCGCCTGCCCTGCCACACACCCCTGCAACCACACATTTAGAATCTCTCTCTCTCTCTCTCTCTCTCTCTCTCTCACACACACACACACACACACACACACACACACACAGACACAGACACTTGGCAGTGCTCCTCTCCGGGCCGACCTTGTGGTTGTTTCTCTGAAACACACGTCGCCCTTCCTACCTCTGCTGCTGCTGATGTACACCCTGTCATTAGGAGACCGACAGCAGCTGTGTGTGTGTGTGTGTGTGTGTGTGTGTGTGTGTGAGTGTGTGTGTGTGTGTGTGTGTGTGTGTGTGTGTGTGTGTGTGATATCCTGCAGCTCCATATTAAGAACAAACGAGAGAGTGAGGCATGTTTCCTTCCCTGGACTCACTTAAGTCTCCTCAGAAATGCAGCTGTGCTGTGTAGATATATACATACATACATGTGAGTGTGTGTGTGTATATATATATATACATATATATATATATATATATTGAGAGAGAGCGAGCGTGAACCAGCACCGTACATTTATATAGCAAATTAGCTAAATAGGTATGCAGCTGCATTAGCTTAAAAGATAGCTAGCTAGTCAGACAGACAGACAGACAGATAGACAGATAGACAGATAGATAGATAGATAGATAGATAGATAGATAGATAGATAGATAGATAGATAGATAGATAGATAGATAGATAGATAGATAGATAGATAGATAGATAGATAGATAGATAGATAGATAGATAGATAGATAGATAGATAGATAGATAGATAGATAGATAGATAGATAGATAGATAGATAGATAGATAGATAGATAGATAGATAGATAGATAGATAGGTCGCTCAGACTCTCAGAGCCCGGTGATGGGGATAATTCCTCCTCGGGAGCGTGCAGAGGAATCTGTGAAACTGGAACTGACACAGCGCAGTAAATAAAGGCGATAAGATGCTGGTTTCATGGTCGGTTATCACAGGGAACATCAGGATTCCCGAGGTTCCCATGACCGGGATTCACAGAGCGTCCGCTGAGAGTCCCTGAGCGCGATCACTCCATTTGTTTGTGTGCAAAGGTGAGGTGTTGGCAGGAGACCCAAAAAGTGAATGGATTAGCTGATGAGATGATAAATCACACGCTGATTTATTCAGACTGTGACATTTAGAGTCCGGAGCTGGATGAAGAGACTGAACGTTCCAC